>PVKC010006556.1:0-24508 GCA_004027635.1 Crocidura indochinensis
CTTTCCTTTCCTTTCCTTTCCTTTCCTTTCCTTTCCTTTCCTTTCCTTTCCTTTCCTTTCCTTTCCCTTCCCTTTCCCCTTCATTTTCCTTCCCTTCCCTTTTCCTTTTCCTTTCTTTCCTTCCTTTCATTCCCTTCCTTTCCCTTTCCTTCTTTTCCTTCCCTTTTCCCTTCCCTTCCCTTCCCCTTTCCCTTTCCCTTTCCTTTCCTTTCCTTTCCTTTCCTTTCCTTTCCTTTCCTTTCCTTTCCTTTCCTTTCCTTTCCTTTCCTTTCCTTCCCCTTCCTTTTTTCCTTCATTTTCCTTTCTTCCCTTCCCTTTCTTTCTCTTCCCTTCACTTCCCCCCTTTCTTTCGGAACAGGAATTCTTTATTATGCTCTAGACCCTGGAGCCTCTACCAGCAATATGTGGGCAATATAGGGGCCTGACCATTTGCATCTCAGTCTTCAATACTACTAGGTTCTAATGCCCCAATGGGCCCTGTACCCAGTACACCACCACAGCTGGTGGTGCTGAGGGGACCACACAGTGCAAGTGATCAAACTCAGCATGTCTGACTATAAGGCACACACTCCAGCCCTTTGAGCTCTCTGCTTTCCCCTGAATTAGGTTTTGTTTTTTGTTTTTTTTTTTTGGTTTTTGGGTCACACCCGGCAGCGCTCAGGGGTTACTCCTGGCTCCATGCTCAGAAATTGCTCCTGGCAGGCACGGGGGACCATATGGGGCACCGGGATTCGAACGGATGACCTTTTGCATGAAAGGCAAATGCCTTACCTCCATGCTATTTCCCGGGCCCCCTGAATTAGTTTTTTATGACACATTTTGGGCAGTTCTGTTTAGCAAGTAGGATGCTTTCCTTCTTGTGGGCCAACCCAGGTTTGATTCCTGGCATATATTCTCTAGATCCTATCAGGAATGATCCCTCCCTTACAGTTAGGAGTAAGCCTTGAGCGCTGCTAGCTATGACCACAAACAAACAAATAAACAAACAAAAAACACTTTGGGCAGGTCTTAATTATTCCTAGAATTAATTGCTGAACAACAATTAAAATAAATATTAATAATAAAATATACCAATAAATATTGAAAAATAATAAAATAAATAAAAATTTAAAAATCAGAAACCTGTACACAGGGTTTAAGAAATAATTTCAGTGGAGGACAAGCCTTGGCTATGGGCTGGGCTCACTGGCTCTGCCTCACTTAGCACTGATCAGATACCTGCCAAGGGGAGACACAGTCCCTCTGGCTGCAAGCAGGAGGGGGGTTCTCTTCTCATGGGCAGGCAGTGTGGGGCAGCAGCAGAGGACTGACTGGGGACAGTGGCCTGTCCTCACTCTGTCCTGCCTTGCCTTGCATACAGCTCCATCCTGTGAGAGCTGCCGGCCGCCTCCCTGCTTTCTGTGTGCCAGGAGTCTGTCTGAAGGTACAGGAAAGACAAATGACCCAGGACAGTGGCTGTCTTGTCTAGAAAGAGTGTCCTCCCACCCATCTGCCGGCTTTTCCTATTTTCAGTGCCAGCTGGAGGTCACCATCCACCCTGACTGCAGTGACAGCTGGGAAATGTCATGTTCTCAGCAAGCACTTGACTGCCCTACAGGAAGTCACAGCCTTGAGTAGGGAAGGCAGGGAAATGGCTCTTGGGTACAAGGGAAAGGAGGGAAGTTGGAGAAGGAGTGGGGTGAAGCCCCTCTCTGAGGTGCCCCTGTAGTGAGAATCTTTACCTCCTGCCCTACCTAATGTACCTGAGCTGTCAGCAAGGTTTTCCCAGTAGGGAGTATGTGGGCTAATCTTTTGGCTAATCTATTGGCATCACTTCCACCATGAACGTTGCCATGCCAACTGGGGTTTCTTTCTGTTCTTGCAGCCTGGAGGAGAACCAGCTCCTGGATGAAGGCGTGTGTTCTCTCGCTGAAGGGATGAAGAGAAATTCCCGTCTGAAAGTCCTCAAGTAAGCCCCGGAGCCATCACTGGGGTGGTCCTGAGCCAGTGATCCAGGGCTCCCCTCAGGCAGCAGCTAGAAAGTGGGCAGATCATTGGCTGTACTGAATGTAGACATTGCCCCAACCGCCATTCACTTGGGAGAGGTCTAGCCTATAGTGCTTAGGAGTGCTCAGGTTATTCAAAAGAGGCAGGGGTACCCCTGGACAGTGTCTTTGTTGGAGTCCACTATATTTAGCTTCCAGCTTGCCCTGTGTGTGGTTTGTTGGCCCCTGGAGTTGGTGGATGAACTTGCAGGTGGAGGGAGCTTCTCTTAGCCCGATGGTAGAAGTCAACAGACTGTAGGGATCCCAAACAATGCCTGCAATGGGATAGGTGGACTTATAGGACCTTCCTCTTTCAAACCAGTTCTGTCTCTAGCTCAGGTAGAACTTACCTAATGCGCTTCTCCAGGACTTCACTGAATTCTGCAGCGAGTTCAAGTGTGTACTCCTAAGTTCATGTGTGCACCCTTGTAAATCATATGTAGTCTCCTGAGTTCACATGTGCACCATTGTGCTTACTTATTTGTCATGTGTTCTTACCTTCATTCCTCCGAGTGTGCATGGAAACACCCACCCCATACAGGAGCTGTTGGGGAGCCCCAGGAGAGAGGGAAGTACTGTATGGTCTCTGTTCAATTTGCTGTTAAGTACTGATGGGGGTGAACAGATGCACGAGGTCATTTATGAGTGTAGCAAGGACTCTAAGGAGAATTCAGAGGGAGGGTTTTAGGGAAAAGGGAATGATGGGTCAGGGCAGTGGCTAAGGTCAAGTGACAGGGTTGTTGCAGCATTGACTGGGGTAGCCTCTGGCAAGGCATCTGTGAGAATGCCTGACATCTTTGTATGACAACATCCAATGTAAGGCAACACTGGCAAAGTAACTAAATATTCCCATATGCTGGGTCCCAGGGGCAGTAAATGCCCTGGGCAGAATCTAATTGGGGCCTGGAGACAAGGAGGAAAGCATTGGTGACCTGCAGCTGAGTGTGGGATGGCTTGGAGGCCTCTGTGGTGGGAGCAGATATGAGTGTTTTCTCAGGGTAGTGAGGAGCTGGTGGAGACTTGAATTGGGACAGTAAAGGATCATTTTCCTGCTCTGTGCAGGTGGAAGTGGGGAAACATAGGTGGGAGTACAGCCATGAGGCTCCCACAGCTTTCCAGGTGGGCCATGGAGGAGGCTGGCCTCTGGGTGGGGGCAGTGGGAAATTTGTTGAGAAGGGGCAGGGTGGGGCAGTGTGAGGGGACAGTGGTGGTGGACTGCATGGTAGGAAGCCACGAGCTTTGGAGGAGGACAGTGAGTGTGAGCAGGGCCCAGCTGGTGCCCATCACGGGCTGCGTAGGTGCTGTCTGAGCTGGCACCTTACCCACTAATACCAACAGTACCACGGATGAGGGCATCAAGGCATCACTGATGACCCACTTTGCTCAAGGAAAGTGGCATCTGTCCTGGCAAGCAGGGCCTAAGGAACAACCTGGCTGTCAGAGACAGCTGACAGCTGTAATCCAGGGAGACTGGACCCGCTGCCAGCCAACCATCCACTCTGGTAGCATTTGTTTGCGCTGCTTTTGGAGGCTCGTGAGTTGTCATATGTTTGGGGAAACTCTTGCATGCGTCATTTGGGTGAAGCAGCCAGGAGTCTAGGGGGAAGTGGCTTAGTCAGGGCTGGGACACCATGCTACCACATAGGTCCACCCATAGGTGGACCATATATATCTGTGACAAGTATGCCCTCTGCATTGTCACATACATACAGATATTAGGGGTTACTCTACGCCACTGGCCTGACATTTCTCATTTAGCATTTCTCATTCCTTACTCTTTTAGCATCTCTGGACATAGGTATCTCCCACTTCCCCTTTAGAAACCAGACTTTTGAATATAAAAAACCCGAGGACTCCGTCTCTCTTTTTCTGGGCTTCTTCACTGTCGGCCATTATAGAAAGTGGGGTCTGGAGCCTACAGCCTAGGGAGACCATCTATTACCAACTCCTCAAAGAGTGCCAGTTGCCCCATGTGTGCATGTGGGGAGCCATTGGGACCCTCCTCACAGTAGGTGCTCTGAAGATGTGGGGAGCAGCTTGGAAGTGGGAACTTAGGAGGTGCTCAGCCAGTACTATCAGCATTGCCTGTGGTTAAATTTGAGAAGTGCTGGGTGGGACAGGAGGGGGAGAAGGAAGAGAATGATTTCAAGGGGTTTCCCAAGTGGGCTGTATTGTCCCCACACCCTGGAAACCATGGAAGGGGAGTGATAACTTCTGTTGTAGTTAAGGGAGGAGGCACTTTCTATTTTTCCCTTGAGAAATAGATTCCATTGAAGGTAGATTTCTAGGAGTGCTACTGAGTGATCTATTTTTGTTTTAAAAAGGGGTTGGTATGCCAAATAAATTTGGGAGCTTTTGCTCTAAAAGGTAAAGGTGTGAGTAGATGCATCCTTTGAGAGGGCTTGACTCTTCCTTGGTGTCCCTGACCACTTGTCTTATCCCTCACACTTACCACCCCCTCCTCTAATTTGGGCCCTGGAACCAAAAAGACGAGGATCACTAATAGTCCTTTGAGGAACTCTGATCCACTACTGGTAGGAATGCCATCTAGTTCAGTCTTTCTGGAAAACTATGAATATTTCTTAAAAAAATGGAAATTGGGACCAGAGAGATAGCATGGAGATAAAGCATTTGCCATTCATGCAGAAGGTTGGTGGTTCAAATCCCAGCATCCCATATGGTCCCCTGAACCTGCCAGGAACAATTTCTGAGCATAGAGCCAGGAGTAACCCCTGAACGTTGCCGGGTGTGATCCAAAAGCCAAAAAAAAAAAATGGAAATTGAACATCCTTATGATCCAGCAATACCACTCCTAGGGACATACCCTATGAACATGAAAACACAATACAAAAATGCCCTCTGCATGTCTGTGTTCATTGCAGCTCTATTTACAATAGCCAGAATCTGGAAACAACCCAGAAACCCAACAACAGATGAATGGCCAAAGAAACTGGGATATCCACATACAATGGAATATTATACAGCTGTTAGGTTATGAAATTTGATTTACATGGATGGACATGGAGATTATTAAGCTAAGTGACATGAGTCAAATGGAGGGGGATAAACACAGAATAATCTCACTCATCTGTGGATTATAAGGAAAATAAAAGACAGTGTGGGGATGTTATTCTGAGACAACAGAGATGAGGATTAGGAAGACCAGTTATGGTAGGAAGCTTGCCACAAACAATGGAGAGTACAGTCAGAATAGAGAAAGGTCTACTATAATAGGGACATGCATGGTACCCCTTCATTAACAGTAGTGCACACCACAGTGTCAAAAAAGGAAAGAGAGAGAGTGTGTGTATGTGAAGTAAAGTGCTTGCCCCAGAGGCAAGAGAGGGGGTGGAACTGTTGACTGTTGACTGGTGATGGGAAATGTATACTGGTGAAGATTGCTGTACATTGTATGACTGTAACTTAGTCATGAACAATTTTGTGAAAAAAAAAAAACTGTAGTATGAACAACCTTGTAAACTTGGTTTTAAATTAGAAAATAAGGGGGGCCAGAGAGATAGCACAGCGGCATTTGCCTTTCAAACAGCCGATCCAGGACCTAAGGTGGTTGGTTTGAATCCCGGTGTCCCATACCGTCCCCCATGCCTGCCAGGAGCTATTTCTGAGCAGATAGCCAAGAGTAACCCCTGAGCGCCACTGGGTGTGACCCAAAAACAAAACAAAAACAACAACAACAAAATTAGAAAATAAATCACTCCAAAAAAAATAGCTCTTTGCTATTAATGGGCCGTTTTTTCCCTATGAGGTGGGAATATTTGCTCTTTGAGACCTATGATGGAGGTGATTGGGGCTGACTTACTGGCGATCAGATGAGGATGGCACTGTTTGTAGGGGGCAGAAGCTCCATTCTCCAGAGGAAACTGTGCAAGAGTATCAGAGACCACAGGAGAAGCTGTGGGAGGGACCAGGTGGCTTCAGAGCCTCTTCATACCCTAGGTCCAGTCCTGAGAACGGAGCTCTCTGCAGCTCTTGCTTCCTCTTCCTCTATCTTTCCAGGTTGTCCAACAATGGCATCACCTTCCATGGGGCCACTGCCCTCCTGCAGGCCCTTGAAAGGAACAACACCCTCCAGGAAGTTTGGTAAGAGTCATAAGAAGCCTCCTTTGTTGCAGGGGATGGGCAAGGGAGTTGAGGGATGCTCAGGAGCTATACCCTGCTCTGTGTTCATGGAAACATTCAGTGCTAGGGGGCAAATATGAGCCTCCCACATGCAAAGCATGTGTTCAGCCCATTGGGCCATCTCTCTGGCCCTGTCCTCTATCCTATGACTCTACCATGTATCCTTACTGCAGGTGCTGGAGAGCAGGTGGACATGGGGTGAGGTGGAGACAAAGACTGAGAAGGAAAGGACCCTACTAGATGCAGATTACAGGAGTAGAGTCATTTTAAAACAAAAATGAATCACTCAGTAGCACTCCTAGAAACCTACCTTCAATGAAATCTATTTTTCAAGGGAAAAATAGAAAGTGCCCCCTCCCATAATGCATCTACAGGGGTAGATGATAGAATTAAAAGCCATGTTCCTTCCTATATTTGTAAATGCACAAAATTACTTATCACCCAGAGCCATATTTTCACTTCTTCCAGGCACAATTATTGCTCAGTTAATCAGCAGAAATGTTTGCCTGGGTCTAACATGTGATAAGTGAACATCTCTATATATGTCAGGCACTGGGCTAGAAACAGATATGAGAAAACAGAGAGAATCCTCTGGAAAAAATTCTGGATTTGGGGTTTGGATCCAAAGACTTGGCAATTATTTTCTCCCATGGAAAATGTCAGCAGGTCAGAAAAGCTGAGAAAGGCCCGATCATTCTTCGGCCTGTCTTATGTCACTTGCTTCATAGCTGCAAATTTCTGAGCCCAATTTGGACATGCGGATTTATCCCATCATCAAAAAGCCTGTGGGGGCCTCTTTGGTGGCTCAGTGATAGGGTTCATGCCTTGTACGTATGAGGCCCAGATTAGATTCCTGCCACCACAAAAACAACCATCACAAACAAAAGTATACCCTGGCATGGACTGGAAGGCAAAATGGTTCAATCCCTGGTGTCACTTATAGTCCCCAAACCCTGCCTGAGCACAGAGTTAGGGATAAGCCCAAGATAGCTGGATATCTTCCCCACCCCCAGCACAAAAGAAAGTATATCAGGCAGTAGCATTTGCAGGTATCAAATGGAACTGTGAATCAAAGCTTTGAACACTCTGTTGGTGGAGTATGGTGACTCTCTGGAGCCTGCAAGCCAGCAGGTTCAGCATAGAGTTAGGCTTTGAAAACTGCAGGTGTCCTCAGAGATGTCACATTTTCTATATGTGTGCGTGTGGGTGGGAGGGCAAGCAGGTCAGCCTTGGGTTGATATTTTAAGGCTTCTGATGTTATCTTCTGCCTGTTGTCCAAACTGTGGAGACAGCAGGATGTACTCAGTGCATTCTTGACTGATTTTGCTGTTGCCTTAAAAAGAATCACTAACCTCAGGGAGTCAGGGCTGCCAGGGACCAGTGTGGGCTCTTGCTGCAGTCCCCCTGGTTCCATTTCATCCGTAACAATGATTCTCCTGTTACCTTCTCTGGTAGTGGGCCCAACAACACAGAATCCTGTCCTGGAGAGCTCTGCCCTCTCTCCCTGATCTGCTCTAGTCACTCCTCACCAGACAGATCTCTTGTTTTCCTTGCAGGCTCCGAGGAAACAGTTTCTCTCCTGAGGAGCTGGAGAAGCTCAGCCACCAGGACAGCACACTCTTGCTTTGATGCCACGGAGTCTTCACTGGTCTCTGTATGCTTGAGAGCAGCAGTGAGGAAGACCCCAGAGATGGGACCACCCACAGAAACAGCCTTCACATTGCTATGAACTTTTCCAGTGGCACATTTGGTCATCTTGGAACTGGCAGTGTAAGGGACACCAGTACCCTTCAGAACGAACATTGCCAAAGCCAGTTCCTACTGTCCTGTATGATCCAAGGCTCCTTCAGTGGATGGAACGACTGCCAGCTTATGGGAGGGGCTCTGCAGTGGATTGGGAGAGCCTCTAGTTGTAGAGTCCAGGCACACGCCACTCCGCTTACAGAGAGAGATGCCTTCAGCCATGCCTCAGCCCACGGCCATCAGCCATGCTGTTTCCCCATCTGCTTCTCCTGCAGCCTGGGCAACCACGTCAGCCCTGCCTCCGTGGCTGAGAATTCAGAATGCGGCAGTGTTGGTGTTCTCAGCTTTAAATTATCCCTTTCTGGCCTCCTTCCCCAAGTCCAGGCTGGGGGGTTTCACACCCGGCTCTCCTCTCTTTTTCGGAAGAAGTTGTTGAATAGGAAACATGATTCCCTAGCACATTCTCCATTTGCAAGCAAAACAGGACCACACTACTGTGGATTTTCTCCAGGACATTCATTTCCAGTGAAGTCAAATGTGCTTAGATTAACCTTTGGGAACAAGCCTCTATTCAAATGCAACCTTTAAACATTCAGTGAGGCTGAAATTTTTGTTTATTTTTTTATTTAGTTGACTCTGGGTTCTGAATGACCCCATGAGGTCAGGGGAGTTTCCAAATGTGTTCATCCGAAGAGACAGTTCCATTGTACTATGCCAGAAGTCTTTAGGATGTAAAGTTATGGATCCAAGATTTATAAGGCGCAACAAAGACCCTCCCTATAAAGCACATATATTTCTGCATTTCTCTAAATGACACTCATTGAAGCCTTTGCAAACTGTCAGATGCTGCACACATGTACTTTAAATATTATTTGGTAAAACTTATAAATATTTTTGTAAGCCACTTTGTTTTATTCTCCCAAGATTTTATTTTTAAAGGAAAAAGGAAAAAAACGTGACCAGGGATTTTTATGTTCTAAATTACCACAGAGGAGAGAATGACTGAGTCACCAAAGCAATCTTCGGTGTGACCAAACATTGAAAAATGTTCTTGAAAGTTGTCAAATATTAAAGCAGTTTGCTGCTTGAGGGATAACAACGATGTTTTCCACTAGATAATGTACTGCTTAAGGCAAAGGCAATCCTTAGAAATCACCTTGCAATCAAAAGGCATTTGACTTTGTCTTAGAAAAGTCATTCTGTCCCTCCTCTCCCCACTCTACCCTTGGGGCATATATGATCTGTGCAGAAGTCTGTGGTCTATGTAATGGTCTAAACCAGTGTGGAAATGTCAGAGCCTCATTCCAGTCCTAGAGTTAGTGACTCTAGGATACTTACACTGAAGAAGCATCGGAAAGATGGAGGTGCAGTCAGGCCCCTCAAGGAGCAACCTCTTGGGCAAACCTGTTTAGAGTAATCTGTAGCTACATCAAATATACCAAACCTCAGGTAAAGTAGTTTTAGTGCTTCTGGTTCACTAAATTCTGTAGTATCTTCCTGGGCCCCTATATGAGCATATCTATGGCATCTCAGTTGCCAGTGAATTCTGTCTCACCACTGTTTGCCATGCAGAGGAGCAGGCAGAAGATGGAGATGTGCCTGCTTGCTCTGAAGAGTAAACAGCCATCCTTTTGTATGGCACTGTCTCCCATGGTGCGCTCATCCTCCTTCAACTCTCTCTTATCGGGTATCAATCTGATACATACACCAGAACAATAAATAGGTAGAGGAACAAAGCAGACACAAGTCCTGTTCTTGTGGGACTCCAGTGAGGAGAGAGGGCAAGGCAGGTCCAAAATGTCAAGTTATAGTGGAGTCTGGATGGAAGGATCCATCTTTGTCAACATGGGTATCCTTAGTATCATGAAGGGAATGGGGTTTAGGGGCGTGGTTAGGCCAGGAGATGATGGACATGGTAGAATTCATGCTTAGCATAAGCTCCTGAGTCACAATAAACAAGTGAAGAAACATACAAAGAGATGTTATTGAGAACATTCCCTCTCTTGGAGATTTATTCCCCTCTCAACCTGACATGTATACTCTCAGCTCTCTCCCATCTAGAGAAGTCTATGCTCTCTCTTGGGCATGTAACACTCTCACTCTTTTTCTCTCCATGTTAAATAAAACACTTTCACTTTGTTATTTTCCTTCTGAAATTTTCTGTGAAGGAAGATAATGCGGGAAAACCTCTTTGGACACCAGGACTGCCTTTCTCCTGCAAAGAGTGATTTCTCCCCCTGAGCCTGAGTCCAAATCTCCCCAAGAATGCTGTCCACTCCCTGAGCATTTAGGTGCTGACTCCACTGGGTCCTCACCTCCCAGGCATTTCCTTGTGATGTAGGTGTGTCATCACATAAAGTCAGGAGCACTCTTTTCTCAAGGATGCCTCCCTCGCTCTTCATTTCTCCTTTGTCACCTGAAACACTTAGTGAGGTGGTCAGGAGTCAGAGAATCCCAACAATCTATTGAAAGCCACCCAGGAGAGCTTTTGGGAGCTGATTCTCTGACTTATAACACTTATACTTCATGGTACTCTATTCTTTCTGTGGAAACACCTGCATTCTCTCTTGAGAAGTTTTCCTCTCCTCTCCTCTTCTCTCTCTTCTCTCTTCTCTCCTCTCCTCTTCTTTCTCTCTCTCTCTCTCTCTCTCTCTCTCTCTCTCTCTCGCTCTCTACTGGGTCACACTCAGCAGCACTCAGGGTTTACTCCTGGCTCTACACTCAGAAATCGCTCCTGGCAGGCTCAGAAGACCATATTGGATGCCGGGATTCGAACCATCGACCTTTTGCATGCAAGGCAAATGCCTTAACTTCATGCTATTTCTCTGGCCCTCTTTTCTCTCTCTTTAAATAAAATGGCTTTACTTAAATCAGGGGTCCTCAAACTTTTTAAACAGGGGACCAGTTCACTGTCCCTCAGATCGTTGGAGGCCGGACTATAGTAAAATAAAAAATCTACAAACAAATTCCTATGCACACTGCATATATCTTATTTTGAAGTGAAGAAACAAAATGGGAACAAATACAGTATGTGGCCCACGGGCCATAGTTTGAGGACCACTGATACATGTAAATATGTCTGGAAAATGAGATACGATTGAGATTAGAGAGGGCTAAAATATAAAATCAAAATTTAATTAAAAAACATTAGACATTTATTAAATTTTAGTTTGATGTTTTTATTGATTTGTTTTTAGGCCACATTTACTGATGTTCAGGGTTTTCTCCAAGCTCAGGGGTCATTCCTGGTGGGGTTTTGGGGATCATATGTAGTGCTGGGGATTCTACCTAGGATCCACTACATATAAGCAATTGCCTTGCCCACTGTATTTTCCCTCTGACCCATACTTAGAAAACATTTTAATGAATTGTTCAGTTCCTAATGTACACATAATTCTCTAAAAGGCAGATATAGATATACTAAAGGAACAAACCTATTGGGTTTCATCAGATGTTTTATTACTTCCTGGGAGAGACCTAAAATCTTGATAGTCTCCTGCATATGTTTCTCAGGATCCAGAGATCAGGAAATTAGAGGGCTGTAAGGTGCCTGAGAGCTGCCACTTTCATAATCTAGAACAGTCTATAAGTATAGGTCAGCTCACATCCTATTTCAAGTTATTTAAAAGAAAATAAGGAACTTTTGGAGGTAAAGGCATTTCACCTGAGAATCAGAGTGCACAGATCACTTGGCACAGTCCAGAAGAGCCACTGAAATGGCCACATGCAGATAACTCATGAACCAGGGCTCTTGTTTTTTTGTTTTGTTTTGTTTCGTTTTTGGGTCACACCCGGCAGCGCTCAGGGGTTACTCCTGGCTCCATGCTCAGAAATTGCTCCTGGCAGGCACGGGGGACCATATGGGGCACCGGGATTCGAACCGATGACCTTTTGCATGAAAGGCAAATGCCTTACCTCCATGCTATCTCCCAGGCCCCGAACCAGGGCTTTTAAAAGTCTCCTTTTTTTGATTTGGGAACATGCCTGATGGTGCTGAGGGGACCATATGGAGTGTCAACTGCATGAAAGGCAAGTGCCATACCCACTGTATTATCTATCTGGCCCCTTAAAGTTCTTAAAGAGGTTTCCTGAAAAGTATCCAAGGTATCCAAGTATTCCAGATTTGTGACTAAAACTACCTCACTGTTCTTTCTTTTGGCAGGGGATGGGGAGAGGGCCTGAAAGGGTAAGTAGTGAGGAGGATAGTAGGGGAAGAGAGATATGAGGCTATACTCTGTAGTACTCAGGGGCCATTCCTGACTGCTCAAGTGTGATCCCTGGTGGTGGTGGGTTCCATATGAGCGTCAGGGATTGAACTGTATGCAAACACAAGTGCCTACCCTCCTGAACTCTCTCTGGGCTATATAGCTCATGAAAAAAAGGGGGTACAGAACTAGACGTTTTTTAAAGAGCCACATACTTGAGATCTAGACATTTTGGAAGGAAAAAAAATCAATCTGAGTGTTTTTCCCCCCAGAGTGCCAAAACAAGATGCTGAAATGAATCTACCGCACAGAAATGTGGGAGGTGGAATCACATTTCAAGTTGACTGAGTTGAGACTCACATTATTGCACCAACATATATTCCCGCCTCCTTCCCTGTGCAAGATGGGTATAACTCATAGGGGGGTGGGATGAAGACCCCCAGCAGGGCCCTGGTCCAAGAGACCACAGGGCTTTGGGCTCATACTAGGTTAAAGGTGAATCCCAAGGAACCCTGCTGGAGGTCTGTGAAGTTTCTCTTAGAAAATTACATAAGGAGATACTACAGCTGTGCTGACTGGCAAAAATCTTTGGACTCCTTCTTTTTTGCTCTAAATTTAATCCCAATTTATCATCACCTTCAGAATGATCCACAAATCCAGTTCCTCAAGTACCACTCACAGCCAAAAAAAAAAAAATCCTTCTTTTCAGGAATACTATATCCTTATCTGACTTGAATCAACTTCTGCCTTGACTTCCCAAGTTTATATTTTTCCCTTCCTCACCCACTCTCTTTCATATCTGAGAATAAGGTGAACCTTTGGGGCCCACACTTGCCTAATTTCTGCAGCTATCTCTTTAAAGTCTTTTGAGTTCTTCCCTTGATCCTTGGTGTGAGTCCATTACATCAAGAAGATCTGCCATTTCTTTGGTCTAAACTCTCTAGATCTTCCCCTCCGTGCAAGGTGAGAGTCAAGATCTGCTAGCGTGGATCACCTCTTTGTTTTCTTGACCTTTGACATACGCCCCATTTCTCTGCACTTTAAATTCTCTAGACTCAAAGATTCTTGTTCTTCTATTTTTATTTTTTTTTGGTTTTTGGGCCACACCCAGTGACACTCAGGGGTTACTCCTGGCTATGCGCTCAGAAGTCGCTCCTGGCTTGGGGGACCATATGGGAAACCGGGGGATTGAACCGCAGTCCGTCTGTCCTAGGCTAGCGCAGGCAAAGCAGGCACCTTACCTCCAGCGCCACCGCCCGGCGGCCCCCTTGTTCTTCTATTCTCTCTCTCTGTCTCTCTCTCTCTTTCTCTCTCTCTTTCTCTCTGTCTCTGTCTCTCTGTCTCTCTGTCTCTGTCTCTCTGTCTCTGTCTCTCTCTCTCTCTCTCTCTCTCTCCCAAACTCAGGTCTCCATAAAGACATGTACTTTATCCTTG
This sequence comes from Crocidura indochinensis, assembly GCA_004027635.1. Taxonomy (NCBI): domain Eukaryota; kingdom Metazoa; phylum Chordata; class Mammalia; order Eulipotyphla; family Soricidae; genus Crocidura; species Crocidura indochinensis. The sequence continues at coordinate 13,547 of PVKC010006556.1, forward strand.
AGCCACATTTGCAGCTGCTTCCAGGCTTTCTGTCTGATCTAAGTGGAATACTCTTGTCAGCATGGTGCTCACTACAGAGTCTTTGTGGAATGACCCGAAGAGCATCCTGATTCTTAAAGGCAGGAAATAAAATAGAAAGTGGGGCAGATTATATGAATGAATCACTTTTCTCCCTAACATCCTGACACTATTAAGTCTTTTGAAGAGAGGAAGGTTTCTCAGAAAACTTTTTTTATTAAGTAAAACATGATTTATTTGGAGGTTCTGAGGAAGGGGACAGAGAGGATAAGAAAATGAAAGAGTAACCTGTTCAAGAGAGAATGCAGGCTTCTCCAAAGGTGGAGAAAGCCCCAGTATACAACTCAGATTGAAAGTAGAAAAGTTCACCTCTCAAGAGGGAAGATGTGGGGCCGGAGAGATAGCACAGTGGTCTTAGATGCAGAAGGACGGTGGTTCAAATTCAGGCGTCTCATATGGCCCCCTGAGCCTGCCAGGAGTGATTTCTGAGCATAGAGCCAGGAGTAACTCCTCAGTGCTGTTGAGTGTGACCCAAAAACCAAAAAAAAAAAAAAAAAAAAAAAAAAAAAAAAAAAAAAAAAAAAAAAAACCAAAAAAACAAAAACAAAAACGGGGGGAGGGGGAGATGTGGGCAACATGTACTCGGGAAACAATTGTGTGGGCCAGCAATACATGTGCATAGCACCAATGGTCTAGGGAGCACATGGACCAAGGCATTATTCTTAATGTATCTATTGCTCCAAATGGGATTTTTGGCCTGGCTTAAAGGTTCCCAACGAAAAGCATTAAATCCTTTTCTCTGTGTGGATTTATTAAATCCCCACAGAAATCATTTGTCACTGATAACAGCAAATAACTCCAACAGGAGAGCCTGGATTTATCACTTATCTGGATTCATTTAAAGATGATTAAAGCAATCCCTTTCATCTTATCAAAAATATTTTAGGAGACCAGAATTAAAGTGCCCAGACAGAATGTTCACTTGTGTTTGGGTTTTCCCCTTGCTCAGAGATTAATGCTCAAGCCATTAGTTGGTGAGAATGGACTGGCTACGGTGGACAAGGTGCTGCACAGCATGCTTGCCTGTAGCCAAGCTCCTCTTAGCTCCAAAGTTTAAGGCTCATTTGTTGGATTTAATTACTGGTTGATGAGAGATGGCTAGAACCATGGGAGGCTGAATAAAGAAAAATCTGGAAGTTGCCATTTGTTAAGATCAGGAAAAGAGAATGATTTGGCTAGTATGGAAGTATCAGGGGTTTACTTTTGCCTAGATAGAATGATAGTGCTTAGAAGAGAACAGGATGTACAATGAACATAGTGTTTGGAGAGGTTAGAAGTAAGAGGTTGCCTGACCATTTAGGAAGTATGGCATCTGGCCTAATCAAATGACCAATGTTTATGACCCAAATACAATGTTTGGGTGAGCTCTGATAGATGTGACTTGAGAGCATGGGCTCTTACATGGCTGTCAAGTGACCAGTCCTTGAATGAAAGTTCATTTTAGTGGGTTTTATTGGGTTTGTTTCTGGAAGAATGATAATGTACAATTTTCCAGTAAAAGGTGTGCTATTTCTACATTCCCTGGGTCATCTGTGTCTTTGCCTGAGATGAGTACTCACTTCTATCCTATGGTAAATATTTTTTTCTTGGGGATTTTCCCACATCTCTACTTGTGATATGCACTTGGCTCTCTCTACCGAAAAGCATCATTCTCTCTTAAGCATGAGACGCTCTCTCCTAAGTTTCCCAAATATACATATATGAGTTCCCTCTTCAATTCTTTCCCAAAATCCTTTTCTGCAGAGGAAGGTGATGAATAGAGATGCCAGGACCAGCTGTCCTAGCTCCAGCCTGAGTTCCACAGCTCCCCCAGGAATTGTGTGATAAGGATTATTTTCCATGTAGTGAATATCAAGTGAAACTCAGGTATAGGTTGAGAACTGTCATGGGGTAATAAATTAGATGCCATATCTGTAGCAAGCAGGTGCTCCAAAGTACCAAGCATGTCCCAGATGACCAAGGTAGGGGAGAGGAATTAAGTAGAACTCCCCCTCTCAAGGCTCCCCTCTCCCTACTTCACATAAGTCACCTACAACAGGTTCCTGTTTTGTGCAAGATAGGGTGGTGATGGAATGGTCTGGAATCAACTATTCTGCTCCAGTCCTTCAAAGGCTGCTAATAGATGGCTCCTGGGATAAAGATCAATACCTGATCCCAGCTAAGATGGTCCTTGATCTCCTTTTATATCTACACATCTGTGTCCTGCTCTTTTAGCTCCTTTAGCATATCTATCTATCTATCTATCTATCTATCTATCTATCTATCTATCTGTCTGTCTGTCTGTCTGTCTGTCTGTCTGTCTGTCGTCAGTCTGTCTGTCTATTCCTGTTCCCTTTGTCAGATGGTGTCCAGAACATTTCTTCTGCAGAGACTGCTTCTAATCTCAAAAATAATACCTTTATGGGGCCAGAGCATGCGCTAGCCTAGGACAGACCATGGTTTGATCCCCTGGAGTCCCATATGGTCCCCCAATCCAGGAGTGATTTCTGAGTACAGAGCCAGGAGTAACCCCTGAGCATCATTGGGTGTGGCCAAAACCCCTCCCCCAAATGGCTATTATGTGATCCATCATTTATTGATTCCTTTCATGTCTGAGGACAAAAATGATATTTCTTCTTTATACTTTTCCTTTATCCTTTTAGGTTTCCCAGGATTTTTTCAGTAACTCAGGCTAAGATGCACAAACTCAGGGCCAAGCTGAAGGGTACAGTGGTGTTGGATAGACAGAGGTGATCAGTGTGATCTGGAACCATGCAAGAGAAGACCAGAGAAGAAGAGGAAGAACTTTGGATGTTAAATGAAGGATGTCTTTAGAAGGCAGAGAGGATGGACATTTCAGCTGGAGAATCTGTTAAAATGGATGAGAAGGGAACCCTCATTTGAAATACAAAGAACAGTGGTCTTGTTTGAGCTGTATAATTGGAGACAACTTAATTTTCCTCTCTGAATCTTAACATCTGCAAAAATGAGAGATGAACTTATCAAGAACTGCAAATAATAGAGCCATGACATGATCTTTCTATTATATTCCCTGACAGAAAAATCTTTTCCTTGGGAATCTAAATATATCTTCTGAATGATTTTGAAGACTGTATTTTAGGCAGTGATAGATAACCAATAGATAGGAGATCCTAGTGAAGATAAAACCCATTTATTAGATGTGACATGGGAGAAGATTCAGTTTACAGTCAGGTCCTAGCATTGCCTAATTTTGGAGATGTCAGAAGGATTTAACAAGGGATCCCAGTTAGTGAGAATGAGAGTCCCGTTGAAGAAGAGGGGTCAGCTAAACCATATGCCATCATGAAAAGAGCATGAAGACACTCTAGGTCATGGGTGAATGTCAAATTGAAATGCTTTTCTAAGCCAGTAGATACTGTAAATGGGAAAATGCATCAGGAAGGAAAAATAGGGAAGGGTGAAAAGTCTGGCAAACTAGATCAAAGGACTTATTCTTGTAAAAAAAGGATTCAAAATTTTTCTTTCGCACTTCAATTCTTTTTCCTCCCTGCTCCTTCTCACTCTCTGAACCAAATGAAAAACAATATTCTGGGTGACAGTTTCTCCCAGATCAACCTATTTCTGAGTTCTTCCACCTTAATAGGAGAATCTAGATATAGAAAGAAATGCTAGAGTTATAATAAAGCAGTTAGGGTGTTCGCCTTACCCTGCCCAAGTTCAATCCCTGGTATCCCACATGGTTACTGAGCACCACTAGGTATGGCCCCCAAACAAACAAACAAACAAACAAAAGAAATGCTGTTGATTAAGAACACATTGCAAACCAGACCTATTGATGACCAACTAATTTGCTTTCCTATTGTGGTTTGTTTTCAAAGCCTGGAAAAGGAGAGGACAACAGAGGAATAATAATGGGTTGAAGCTTAGATTCTCAAAGAGAGTGCATTTCATTTTTGTTATTTACATCATGCAAGACAGGTCACCTGTATATTTTTACTGATGGTAATCATGCACATGACTTCTAATTGTTTTAAACTCCCCAGAAATATGCTGCTTTGCACTAGGCACATTTTCTTTCTCATGATTAAATACACACACACTCATACACACCTCTTCCTTTCTCTCTATTAATCACCTCCTATAATTGGTACTTAAAATGTCAAAGGAGAAGGAATTAATTAACAAGAGCAACCAGTACAGCAAGGAATGCTGCAAAGCTCTGGGACTGAGTATAAAAAGCATGTCCTTAAATATTTTGAGCACTTTGGGGAATCAGAAGCCTTCTTTCTAATTGAAAGAGTCTTAACTACAACCCAAGTCCTGGCTGGTGGCCAGGGGTGCAATGCTGAGTGAGGTTGGATGTGGAAATCCCCTTTTCGCCACCTCTGGGCGACCTTCCAAACAGGGGATATCTGGCAACAGAAGCTCCAACACAGTGTGGGGCTCAGGCCCATTCGAAGGAGAGAAAAAGAGATCTAACATTGACGGGACTCCTGCTCTGTCAAGAACTTCTGCTAACTTCGCAATAATCCTTTAAGGCAGGCGATTTGATTTATCTTTCATTTTCCCAGAGAAGTAAATTGAGGCTGGGTCAGCTTGTGAATGAATGTCCAATGCCATGAAGGGTTGCAATAGAAAAAAGTGCAAAGGATACAAAGAGACTCCATGTGAAAGTTTTGCGCTTTGCTGAACTCTAGAAATCCTATTCCTAGCTTTCCTGTGAACAGCTCTCCACCCTACCCACGAGCTCTCCCAGTCTACAGGAGTTTTGACAGCTTAAAACTCAGGCTAGCGAGATGGAAGTGGGGGCAACACAACGTACCGCCCATTCTCCGGCGTTAGCCAATGGGATCGCGGCACCCGTGGTCTTTCATCCAATCAGGAATAAGTCCCCGCCCCTCGCCCCGCCTCTCCTTTCCCCTCCCCTCTGCTTTCCCTTTGGCTCCACCGAGCTTGACAGAGCGGAAAGTCCCTTCTGGCAGCTCCGGGGTCGTCAGCCATTGGAGGAAGGTCTGTCAAGGGCGGCCCAATCAGAGCGCGTCGAGGCTCGCATCTCGAGCTGTGATTGGCTAGCCAGACAGCTAGCCGCCTCCTCCACCCCCGCTCCGACTCCGCCCACCAACCTTGGGCGGTACGGAGGCGGGGCAGGTGGGGGCGGGCCCAGGTAGCAGGTTCGGCTGCGCGGGGGGCTCGAGCCTCGGAGGTAAATACTTGGGGGTGCTGGGGAGAGGCGCCGGGACGCAGGTTAGAGAGGCCGGTGGAAGAAGGGTTGCAGCCCGGCCGCCCGAGGTGAGTGAGCGGGCGCACAGCCGCGCCGGGGAGCAGCGGGCAGCCGAGCTGGGCAAGCAAGCGGGTAGCCGGGGTTCTCTCCGGCGCCCCATTCCCGGCCTCTGGGCCCCTAGAGCCGCGGTGGTGGCCACCGCCGGGCCCTCCGCGCCGACCCGTTAGTTGCACCGGCTCCGAACCGGCCCGGCTGGCGGGACCCGGAGCCCGCTGACGTCAGTCCGGGCGGTCCCCTCCCCGGGCCCTGCCAAGCCCCTGGGCCTCCTTCCTGAGCTGGATGGAGCTCGAGTCCTGGGACCCAGCTGATTAGATTGCTGCTGCCGGGACCTCAGAAGAAGCGAGGACTTGGGGTGCAAGTCGCGTAGGAAACCGTCTCCCCACCCCTGCCTTTGCAGATGGGGAAACTGAGGCATGGTCGCCGGCCGGCTTGCTGGGTTCCCGGCTGTCACCTAATGCACTTCGAGCAACTATGGGGACCTGAGTTGGGTGCGCTTAGATGGATCCGGGTTTTGGGGGTGTCTGAGGCTCCGTTCCAGGAAGAGCAAGCAGTTGGGGGTTCTGGCCTTGTTTAATGGCGTGTTCTGCTTTTTCTTTCAGTTTCCCCCTTTCCCCGGGTGTGCATGTTTTTTTGCACCACAAACCCCAGGTTGTTGAGTTAGAAGGTGCGCCCCGTGGAAACAAGGTATTCTTTTTTATTTTTAAAATGTTATTATTATTTTTTTTTAGTTGGTTAATTTTTGCCCTGAAAATTTCCCCTCCCCTGCGGAGGGGAATGGTGAAGTTGAAGGAAGGTAGTTCCTGAATGTGGCTCCCAGCTGGGTCAACCGCTAGGCTGTTTATGCACACAAGTCTTCTGTGTTCTACCGGGTGGCATTTGCTTTTGCCGGAGGGTTGTCATCTTCCAGCCACCGAACCTTGGATCTCTCAGCGCCCATCAACCCCTGCCCCCTTCCTCTGAACTCTGGAGTCTGAGTTAGCAAAGGGGCATTCAGTTTGAGCTAGCAGGGATCTTAAGGCAAGTCCTTCTGAAATTTGGGCCTGGAGGGAGTGTGTTGGTCTTCTGCACACCCCCCTTCTGCTCCCTTGGTACACTGAGTGGTCCTAAGAATTTAGCCTGCCAGTTCATGCAGGGTAGTGGGTGGATCTGAACTGAGAACAGTTGTAGGAGAAAATGATTTGTTGGAAATTCTTGTGGAAGTTCATGTACTGTGAATGTTGACAACACCCAGAACATTTTCTAATGTTCTGCTGCAATTTTTGAGTATGCTTGCAAAAAAAGAAAAAGGAAAAAAAAAAAGCCTTCCTTTGAATGGCGACTTTTCTGAAGAGCTGATAAAGAACACTTGTTATATAAAGCAGCAAGCTTTCAGCAGCAGTGATTTCTTCTTTAACTTTGAGAGCAGCCCTGTTCCTGTTCTTCTGACATGTTTATGCAAATGTGGGAGTCAGAATGTATCTGCTCTTTAACCTTCGCTTGCTTTATGGGCTGGACTTTTTTTTTTTGTATATGAATCTCTAATTTGTTGCAAATTAATCCCTGAGGAAATTGAAAACTGCCTTTTCTGATCATGGAAACTTTATTTCCTCTTCTTTGTAAGATCATATTGTTTAGGAATACAGCGACTTGTTATTTTGGGGAGAGATACTGTTCTTAAATGGTAATTGAACTTTTAGACTTTTTTTGGGAAAAGTCCCACGTCTTTTTTGCTATTCATAGAGACCATCTGACATCTTTGACATTCATACAGGTGCAGCATTTCAGTATTGCAACTTTTATTCTGGTTTTGGTAGACTCCTGTGGTTCTTTTGTATAAGTCATCTCAGGAGAGGCAAAAATGCTCTTTGGTAGTTCGTTTTTTGGTCACACCCAGCAGTGCTCAAGGGCTCCTTGTTCTGTGCTCAGGAATTACTCCTGGTGGACTTGGGGGATCATATGAGATGCCTGGGATAGAACTCAGATTGGCTGAGTGTATGGCAAATGCCCTACCCACTGTACTATTGCTCTGGACTCTTTCTGCTAGTTCTTTAGTGAAGTTAGTAAGATTGTTTATTAAACAGTACAGTTTGAAAATCAACAGATAACTTGAGAGCCAAAATGATATATGTTCTATAAATTAATCACTGTCAAATTTTATGTAGCTCAGTAATGTTCATTTATTCTGTAATATTTTCATTGTGGTAATTATGACAATTATGACCCTTATTATTCTTTTAGGTTTTGAACCACACCCAGTGGTGCTCAGGGCTTATTTTGAACTCTGTGTTCAGGGATCACTCTTGGCAGGATTTTGTGGACTACATGTGGTTGGGATTGAACCCAGATGGGCCCGGTGCAAGGCAAGCACCCTACTCACTGTACCTATTTCTCGCCTCAAATCCTAAAAGTAAAAGCATTCTTTTAAATGTTTTAAAATATATTTCTTTTTTTTTTTTTTTTTGGTTTTTGGGTCACACCCGGCAGTGCTCAGGGGTTACTCCTGGCTCCATGCTCAGAAATTGCTCCTGGCAGGCACGGGGGACCATATGGGGCACCGGAATTCGAACCGATGACCTTTTGCATGAAAGGCAAACGCCTTACCTCCATGCTCTCTCCCGGGCCCCTAAAATATATTTCTTGATTCACCTTTTATATACTTTAAAATTTATTTTTTGATCATTCCAAATATACAAATCGATAAATATTTGGCCTTATAACCTTCACCTTGTTTTAAAATGTCATTTTAATATAGTCAAACTCTCCTTTGTTCAGAATGAAGCCTGTTAACTATCTTAGATTACCAGATATATTTTCAGTTGCTTGTGAATTTAGTCTGCTTCCTCATCTAAAATATTGTCAATAGAAGAACTTTCTGCTCAATATAGGGTTGGATGAAATATATCATCATATATCAACTTTTTGGCAGTGTTCATTTAGTGCCTATAGTAATTATCAGGATACTTATAATCATTCAATTTGTCAGCCTGAAGTCAGTACCATGGTATTTAGGTGAATCATACACTCAGAGTATACTATTACAGCTAGTTTCTAAACAGATACCTGAAAGGTAGTAAGAGAATAGATGAGAACTGCTGTCTTTTTTTAAATCTTTTTTTTTTTTTTCCAGTATCTAACCTATGCTAATCTTTTTGACTGATGAGGATTCAGTGTGATTTAAATCTTTCCCTTATGGTCCTGTCTCATTTACTGCTTGCAGTTCTTGAGACTTTATTTGACTTTTGTATATATCGAGTTAAAGGAGAATGTGGTCATTTTAATTCACTTCTACTGTAGGAGGAAAGTCCATTTATTAACGGTTCTGCTGTAGTTTCTCTCTGTTGTAATATCTCATTAATAATGAGATGTTAATGATCATTAAAATTACCATGTTGGGGCTGGAGGGACAGAACAGTGGTGCCTGCCTTGTATGCAGTTGACCCAGGTTTGACCCCTGACACCACATATGGTCTCTGAGCTCTATCAGAAGAGATTCCTGAGCACAGAGTCAGGTATGGTGCCCTTCCCAATAAAACAAAATGAAATGATCATTTATATAGTATAGACTACAGCCATCATGTAATCTCAACTAACATTATCAGTTGGAATAGTCAGTTTTTCATATATTAATTTCTAATCGATTATATCTTAGTGTGTTCTAACGAAAAAAGAGATCAAAAATTTTTTGATAGTGCCTTAAAATGTGTTATAACTTTTTGCTTTGACTGTTCTGGTTGTCAAATCTAATCAATTCCAATACTGAATGTAAGCTTACTTTTATTGTGTTAATATAAGATAGAGAAAAGTTATTGCTCTTGGTATAGATCACTTTAAAATATGGTTCTTCATAACTGTTGTTAAATTGCCTGCAACCTTTTAATAAGACAAAATGCTGTTAATACATTTTCTGTGAACTGTCTCTTGAATGATTTAAAATATTTTATAATGAGATCATTGAAAATGTAGCATTCCAACACATGTCATAATTTTATTTTTATCTTGGTAATATTTTATTAGCACTCATAATTTTCTTTATAATTATGACATTGATTATTAAACAATGAGTAGAATGGGAATTACTGCCATAATATTAAAGGTAATTCTTAATATTAAGAGTATATTTTGGAAATTTTTCTTGTTTCTTTTTTTGAGGGGGGGATCACATCTGGTGGTGCTCAGGGCTTATTCCTGGCTTTGTGTTCAGAAATCACCCCTGGTCGATCTGGGGAACCATATGGGATGCGGGGCATCGAAACATGGTCCTTCTTGGGTTGGCCCATGCAAGGCAAATGCCCTACCGCTGTGCTATCTCTTCCTTCCCTATTTTAGAATTTTTTAAAACAATTTTTGGGGGGGCCACAGGGATTTGGTGCTCAGGGATTACCTCTGGCTCTCTGCTCAGAAATTGCTACTGGCGATGGCACACAGGACCTTATGGGATGCCAGGATTTGAACCACCATTGATCCTGGGACGGCCGCTTGCAAGGCAAATGCCCTACTGCTTTGCTATCTCTTCAGCCTCTATTTTAGAAGTTATTTATTTATTTATTTTGGCCACACCCGGTGACGCTTAGGGGTTACTCCTGGCTATGTGCTCAGAAATCGCTGCTGGCTTGGGAGACCATGTGGGATGCCGGGGATCATACCGCAGTCTAGGCTAGCACCAACAAGGCATGCCTTACTGTTCTGCGCCACCACTCCCGTCCCCCTATTTTAGAATTTTTTAAAGAAATTACTTCCATAATCAAATTCCATACTTTAAAAAGTTTATTTTTTCAAAAATATTTAAATACAGTTAAAATAAACTCATAATTTTAGTTGCTTTTGTTTTGTTTTGGGGTTACAGCTGATAGTGCTCAGAGGCTACTCCTACATACTGCTGTAGGGTAAATCCTGATGGTGTTTGGGAACCTTGGGTTGCTGGGCACTCAGCCTGGGCCTTGTGCATGCAAAGTATATTCTCCAGGGTGTTGAGCCAATACTTTAGCCCAGAAGTTGCTTTTTTATTATCTTAACCTTAATAAAAGTAATTTTATAATTATTATTGATAATTTATTATTTTATTAATTATTAACATCACACATTATTATACATGATAATTATTAAATATTATTTATTGATTTTCATTAATTCTCAATACAAGTAATTTTTTTCTCAATAAAAGTCTTCGTACTTTACTTCTAAAAGACCTATTCAGAATGTTGCCTCTTTTTAAATTGATTTTTCAGTACACACTTGTCATCCCCTGGCATCTCAGTATCTATGAAAAGTAATAAGTTACAAAGCAGTGAGGCCCAAAAGGTAGTTCAATCAGTGCATACTTCAGGAAACCACAGAAAATGGCTGATGGCAAGGAAAACACCTTAAAGGAAGACTTATAGATTATATATCTATAGAAAGCAGACAGGGAACTCAGAATGCATATTGTAAAGCCTTTTTAACAAGGCTTTACTGTGTGTCACAGTTCATATTCATGTCACAGTTCATGATGCTGAATTATATTAATGCTTCAGTGATTGAGAAAAAATAAGGCCATGTACTGTTGAAAGAAATTGACATTTGGAAAGAATGTACTTAGAAATAACCAACATTTCATTTTAAAGCTTAACTAGGTAGGTGGCTTAATAGGAAAGCATTTTTCTTGCATGTGTGAAGCCCTATGTTTG
>PVKC010006557.1:0-30915 GCA_004027635.1 Crocidura indochinensis
GCAGCTAGCCCTGCATCTTAACTTGTCCCAGCCAAGGCTCTCGACCAAAGACCAAAGAGCCCTTAAGTACCTTTCCCAGACCCCTCCCATGAACTGGGTCGGGTCTGCAGGTCAAGTTACAGGTCATATCCGCCCAAGACTACTCCCATCAATAGGTGGGTCTCAGGTAGATTAACCTAAATCCAGGGTGGGGTTACATATACAGTCATGCTCAGTATTGTCATTATTATTATTAGTATTAAAACTTGGCCCCAGTTTCTTTTATTCCACACAAGACCTCTATGGGTTCTGTGTTGATGTTTTCTCCTCTTCTCTGGTGCATCAACAGCCTAGTGGATTAATACAGGCAGGCAGGCCTCATCCTGCTTTTATGTGGAAACAGAAAGGGAACTTACTGATGAGTTAAAGGATGCCAGACAAATCTTTGCCCCGAAGCCAACTGTTTTGGGTTTTTTTTTTTTTAGTTCATTCAACTAACACATAATTTCACTGGTGATTTATTGTTTACCTGGGTGAAATTTTCCTTTATGCATCAATAATTAAAAAGGATTCAGAACATTAAACACATGAACCTGTCATATAGCATTTGTTAGTTTTGGAAATCAAGCCATGATAGCTTTGAGGAGAGAAAAATGAAGAAGTCAGAAAGAACCTGAGAAATGGATTCTTAAAACTTATTTTGTTGTTGTTGTTTTAGAAATGAGAGACTATGTGTGTGAACGTGTAAGCACATGGACACAACAGAGGGCATGTATATATTGCAAGAATTGAGGCTAAAATTAGAGGCCTTGTCCTCTCATATGATTATGTAATTTCTATTGGTATTGGAAATATGCCCCTCGATTTCCTATGGGGTACAGTAATTTAGTATATCAATACCATAAAACACTGACATGATTGTAACTACATTACCTAGACTATAATAAAATACATTTTAGAAGAAAGAAAATGTATCTCATAAAAGCAATGAACACACACAGAATTTATAACTTATTTTAAAAAAAAGAATGCTTTTTTTATTTGGGGGTTGGGGTTTGGGCCACACCCGGTGATGCTCATGGGTTACTCCTGGCATTTGCTCAGAAGTCGCTCCTGGCAGGCACGGGGGACCATATGGGGAACCGGGGGATCGAACCGTGGTCCCTCCTAGGTTAGCACAGGCAAGGCAGGCACCTTACCTGCAGCGCCACCGCCCAGCCCGCTTTTTTTGATTTTTTAATTTTAGTTATGAGAACAAAGATGCAAAGAAAGAGGACAAGGTAAAGTTACAGTGGAAGGACAATCACCCATAAACAGAATTCTCAGAATTTTTGCTGATACCTTAATTTTGAACTTTCAGCCAAAGAACATTAAGAAAAATAAAACAGAATCCATGTACAATTATTTTGTCTCTCAAGTCCCCAGATTGTAGTACATTAAAAAGAATGCTTTTTAATGAAAGAAAATTTGATCAGGTGGGGAAAGAAATTATATGATCTGTTTCACAAAATTTCTTAAAGTCAAATGCTTGGTCCATAAGAAAGTAGCAAAAAGGAGAAGGTAAGCATTAAGAACAGTGATCTGAGAGGCCAGAAAGGAAGTGTAGTTTTGTTTGATCTGGGGTCCTGAGATATTCAAGGTTTGTTACTGATTCTTCACTCAGGAATTGTTTCTGGTATGGCTCAGGGACCATATGGGATGCTAGGGATTGAACCCAGGTCAGTCATATGCAAAGCAAGTAGCTATGTACTGTTTCTTCAGCCCAGGAAGTTTAGTTTTGATTTAGATTCACTATGACAAGGGGAATCTGGACTTTATTTATGCCAATTTAACAAACAACTTGGGATCCTGCCTTACAAACTGATGCTCACATCTAATAATGACAATTAAAGTATATTATGAGAGGGCCTAGAGAGATAATACGGTGAATAGGGCATTTACCTTACAAGTCACCAACTCAGGTTTGATCTCCTGTACCCCACAGGATTCCCCAGACTTCACAGGGAATAATTCCTGAGTGTAGTAACAGAAGCATGTTCATATGTTCCCCCCCCAAATATAAAAAAATAAAAGCATATTATATGAAATAAATTCTAGGTAAAATTAAAGAAAATGCATGAATTTCTCCCAGAAGTGTTTCCCTTGAATCATACACTGCTCCTAAACGAATTCTGTATATACATGAAGATAAGCTTGATACAGATTGTGTTTGTTCTATTCATCCTCAAGCTCCTCGGCTCTCCTTCCCTTCTTCCCCTTTCCACCCATGTTAACTCAGACCCCAATAAATCAGCAAATACTGTTGAAGCTTCATTAAGCCTCCAAGTGGTGCCTCGTCTCACCAGAGAATAGCACTTGGAAAGAGACAGTGAGTAACAACTGATATAATCACAAAGGGGGGGGGAGCACTAGAATAAATGAAACATCAATAAAATATACTATGCACCATTAAGGGCCACCTCAATATAAGCCACTCAGCCTTGCAGTAAAGATCACAAATGAATTAATGTTCAAAAATAAAAATAAAAAAACACCCAGAAGAATGTTTGGCCTATCAGACTAGGTTGAAATTCATGTGTGCCTCGGGAGCTGTCAAGCTTTGCCAACTCCATTTGAGGGGTAATTGTGCCAGGGATTCCCAGTGCTGTGCAGAATTATGCCGTGTGCCTTTTCCTTGCACAAAGTGCTCCCCTTGGCTGAAGCCCCCTGATGCCACCAACTCAGGCTGGTCATTCACTCGCTAAATGGCTCACTTTCCTTTCAAATGTGCCAGCTTCATTTTCATGGCCTTTCCCTCTGACACAATTTTGAAATTCAGGACTAGTGGAAGGACCATTCTCCACCAATCTCTTTACCAAATTCACCAAAATTGTGTGCATAAGTCCCATTTGTCATGTATTGTTCTCTTCACCTACCCCTGGAGTGCATATGCATATGCACATAGAACTTTTTGCTGAACCAATTAAGAGTAAGTTGTCCAAACATTGTGCCCCAAATTAGTGTACATTGCCAGAGCACAGAGATGTTTTCTTTTATAACCACAGCGCAGTATCACACAACATATAAACACAATTAGCATTGATGTACTGTCTAGATCCTCAGTTCATAGTCAGACATTATCAATTACCCCAATTATATCAATTCCCATTTATCACTCTTGTTTTTCTCTAGTCCACGATGCATTTGAGAATTCTACATTGCATGTTTTTGTTTTTCCCAGTCCTCTTTCATTTAAAGCAGTTCCTTGGCTTTGCTGGGTCATTTCTTTTTTTATTATGACATTTTTTAACTTTTTTTTGGAGATTTTAGTATGTGTGAAAGTGTTTTTTTTTTATTTTCATATAGGCACAGTTCAATGCATTTTCCTTAGATGGTGATTGCTGAGGTTGCCAATTTCAGAACAAGAAATAGAATAGAAACACTCTGGAGTGTTCTTATTTGAAGTCTTCCTTAGCAGTGTTATATGTGTTGTAGTGCCCCCTTTATTTTCTAAGGCAGATTGAATCCTTTAATCTGGAATATCTCATGGCATCAGTTTTTATTTGCCCTCCTTATACTGGCCGGTATTCTTGCTGTAGTCTCAGCTCAAGAAGAGGGACTGGAATGATAGTATAGCAGGTAAGGCACTTGCCTTGCACACAGTCAACCTAGGTTCAGTCATCCAATACCTATTATGGTCCCTAAGCCCCACCAGAAGCATATTTGACACACAGCCAATAAATAGCAAGCCCTGAGCACCACTATGTTTTTGGGCAACACAAAAAAACAAAATAAAAAAATTAAGAGGAAGGCAGAGGAGCATTGCCCTCTGTCTGAAAAAAAAAAAAAAGCCAAGCTTTAGACTACAGATATTATTGTATACATCCTTAGATCAGATTGCCTCAGATTATCTGTAGTCAAAAATACTTTAATTCCTTGGTTATGAAGATATGCTTGAAATCTGGCCTTGGTCCACAGTGAATCTATAGCATATAGGACCCAACCTGAGAGTATTGCCTTTCCACAGAATTCTTTGTGAGCCATTTTAGGAGCTGAACCTATTTGGCTACAGCTTTGTCCTGCAACCTTAGGCTACTATCTAAATGTTAACTCTTTGCTCTTGACTTGTGCTTCTCTCATGCATACTAAGGGCAGTAGCATAGGTCAAGTGAAGTCACTGCCTATCAGTCAAAAGATATCTGGTCAACCTCTTCACTGTATATGTTAGGCAGCCACTGTATCTTCCTATAGAGTCCTTATTTCACTTTGTAGCAGCACTTTTATTTTTGAGGGGGTGTCCTTTTTGCATAATATTTTGAGCACCCAATTTTGGGCTCCATTAAAAAATACTGTAAGTTTTTCTCACCGCCATGTCCTTTTCAGATCTGAGCAGTCAGGAAATAATTGTCAAGTGGGAGAATGAGTTCTCTAAGACCTCATTTATCTACACTGATACATTCTCAGAATCTAACTTATAGTTAAAGAAATAAAACCAACTTGGCTCTTAACTAAAGAACATAATTGGTGAACATAATTGGTAGAAGACTCCTGAGTCCATATAATATTTAGCAACCTTGATATTCTTTATTCTTACATTAATTCATTCCTTTTACAATCTGTTTCTTCTATATTGTCATCTCTAGTGGTCAGAGTCCATCCCAGTATTTCAAAACTTAAAGAACTCAATTCTAGATTTGGGGTGCCCTTTCATAGCACCTTCCTTTCTTTCTTGTTATCTCTGTCACAAAGACACACACACACAAACACACACAGTGAGGTACATCAGTAATTTTTACATACAAACTAAAATCACATGCAGACATAGGAAAGCATGAAGACTCCTCACCTGGGGGACCCATTTCTTTCTCATCCATGTTATAAAAGAAAAACCTTGATGAAAATGGCATTATTCTGGTACCTGCTGGACTTCAGCAGTGATTCTTGACAAATGATTAAAAAAAATCACGCTAGGGACTCATCGAGAGAGGTTTAAGCTCAATGAAATTGCACTGCGCGTCAAAAGCATAGGAATCGGCATCGCTTTGGGAATTCCAGGACATCTTGTTTGTTTGTTTTCAGGTTCGGTGGAGGAAATCACACTCTGGGAAACACAGAACTGTGTATTACATATACATAGTAGGCACTTAAAAAGCATCCTTTTCTAATTAATCATTTGGAGAGCGTAGCACTCTTGAGCAGTTAAGCTGCAATGTTGCTATTTTCGGGAAATTCTATATTCGTCCAGCAGCGCTGCTCCCACTGGGCGTTTCATCAAGCCCGTCCTCATTTCCACGTGTCTTCTTCACATCTGTGGAAGTGTAGGCGCAAAGTTAAATTTTTACTAAACAGACAGAATTGGTTTCTTCAGGAAAAAGAATAGATTTGTATGAGCCTTGGCAGGAAAAAAATTGTTTTTGTAAAAATACCAAAAAAATTTGGTTTGGGGCTGTACCTAGCTATGTTCAAGGCTTTGCTAACTCTGTCCTAGCTCTTTGCTCCTGCTGGGGCTTAAGGGGATCAAATTAAATTTGACTGTAGGTCAGGCAAATGCCTAATCTTCTATAGTATCTCTCTGGCCTCGGGAAGAAAGTTAATAAACAAATCCTTTAAGGGCATGGTTTTTCACACATTTCAGTTTGCTCATATGCTTTTTCTCTACCTTGTGTTTTCTTTACATGAATAAAATGATAATAGTAAAGGTGTCTTTCCAGACTGAATAACAATGGGAATTTATCCTTGAAATCACTGCTTTGGGGTTATTGGGTTCTGGTAATCTGGGATATTGTTTGTGGTTGAATCTTCAATTAGGACTGAGTCATGGGAAGTCTGAAGAGACTACCTGCCAGGAGTTGCTTCCCATTGCAATATATTTCTTATGGTCAAATGACTCGGGTTGTGAAGGTATGTGTTTCCAGGCATAACTGAAGCATAGAGATGCTTCTGAGAAAATGTATCATTAGGTACTTCATCATCTTGTGACTATTTTTACACAAATCTAGATGGGACAGAATTTTTTCAATGTTGAAGTCTTTTTGGTAGACAAAGATCCCTTAAATAACCTAGAAATGTATCTGGAATAAGCCTATTTTGCCTTTTTCTCATCTATGAGTACTTGAGTTGTGACTTGACACTCTTGAGTGGCCAAAAAGTGTCGCCACATAGTGGTGGCAGTGGGGAGATCAAAGGTAGTATAAATGTATTTTGAATAACTGGATAAAGAACACAGTGGTTTAAAGGGGGTTGCCTAGATCACCCCTGCCCCAGAATAGATAGAAGGAAAGAAATAGAGCAAACAGAAGAGGAGAATGATAGATGAGAGATAATGGGGAAAGGAGTCAAGTTGATTCAGGTATTCAGGTATCCATAGTGTTAACAAAGCTAAATATCCAAAGCCAGAGTGAACTTAAAAGATGCCTTTCAAGATGGCAGACCAGGTATGGGAGGGAACCTGGGTACATTGGTGGAGAGAAGTTGACATTGGTTGTGGGATTGGTAAGGAAGCATTGTATGTCTAAAACTCAACTATGAATAACTTTGTAAATCATAGTGCTTTCATGAAAATAAAATAAATCTAAACAATGTAGCTCAGGGGCTGGGCGGTGGTGCTGGAGGTAAAGTGCCTGCCTTGCCTGCGCTAGCCTAGGATGGACCGTGGTTCGATCCCCCGGTTTCCCATATGGTCCCCCAAGCCAGGAGCAACTTCTGAGCGCATAGCCAGGAGTAACCCCTGAGCATCACTGGGTGTGACCCAAAAACCAAAAAAATAAATAAAAAATAAAAAATAAAAACAATGTAGCTCATTCCACCTTTGAAAAGGTGTGAAAATAGCTTAGTGTCGTTTCAACAAGGTTGGCCTCGACACTGATTGACTTGCAGTAAATTGCCTGATTTGAGAGGCAAAAGGAAGTGGAGAGGGGAAAAAATTGGCAATCAACACCAAATGTTTCATGTATTGATTGACAAGCACCAGAGATGTGCTAAAGTAAGATAAATTGGTCAATAGAGCCCATCTTGACAGCTCCCAAGATAGGAAAATTGTTCTTGTTAATTTGCGGTGGAAACCTTGTCATTTATGTGAATGTGTGTGCCAGTGTCTCCAAATTGTGTAAACAAACTTCAGAATCTTCTGTACAGCCTCTTTCTTCTAAGGGTGGAAAGTTGGTCATTTTGGGGTCTGTCATCGGGATGCATTTGTACATAGATTTCTGTTTAAGGGATTAGAAGGAAATCAAGCTGCTTTCAGTAGGGTCTTTTGAAAGAAAATTCAGAAAATTATTGAGCAGACTTTTCCCATTGACTATCAAGTTCAAGACAGAATCTTGGGGCTTGGTTCTGCTTTCACTCTTATTTCATGATTCTTTTTCTTTACCTGTAGTTGGATATTTTTTCATTTTCAGATATGTAATAGAATCTTTCTTAGAGCTCTAGCAATGCTTTAAAATCCCTTTTAAGGATCTGGAGCAATAGTACAGCAGGGAGGGCAGTTGAATGGCATGTAACTGACCTGGGTTCAATCCCCAGCACCCCATCTGGTCCTGAGTTCATCAGGAATAATACTTGAGTATAGAGCCAGGAGTAATGGCCCCAAACCAAATAAATGAATATATTTATTTAACCCCATTTTATATCTTTCTTCTATGTATTCCTTTAGTGTTTCTTTCTCTTTTTTAGCATCTCCTCATCCTTCCTCTAGCATTTTATTCCTCTTTCTTTCTTCCAACCATAGTGCTAAATTAAATAATATCTTTACTTACTTTCCTCTTTACTTACAACTCCTTTTGTAAAGTGAACTGTGTTTTTTATACACACCCAATGGTGAGCAGACATCTAAAAAGATGCATTATGAGTCAGCTTTCAGTCTTGAGTTTCATTTTTCACACATTCAGTAAAAGTCCATTTTGTTCTAAGGATGTTATATAAATAGTGATTATTTCAGGTTTTCATTTTTTTTAAGTAGAAGCCTTCCCCAGCATTGTCATTTCCCTCCCTTCCATCCATTACCCCCATCCTCAACTTTTCAGATTATTTAGTTCACTCCTTGAGCAGCATTGGCAACTATTTTCTTTGGAAAAGGTCAATGGGAAATATTAATTCTAGCTTCAAAGACTTGCTTTTAGTCATCCTCATCAGTGTCATAGCTCAAAACAGTGGAGCAGGGAGCCAGGAGGTGGCACAGGAGGTAAGGTGCCTGCTGCCTTGCCTAGGGCGGACCACGGTTCGATCCCCTGGTTCCCATATGGTCCCCAGTGCCTGCCAGGAGCGACTTCTGAGCGCATAGCCAGGAGTAACCCCTGAGCGTCACTGGGTGTGGCCCAAAAACCAAAAAAAAAAAAAAAAACAGTGGAGCAAACCTGGTGGCTTCAAACTAAATCCACTGGGAGTTTCAGTGACGAGAAAATTCAGGGCAGTGGAGATACAACTGATCTGGAGGTTATGGTTCCAAAAGTTGGTTCCATAGCTTAAAATCTTTTGGAGGAGTAGTTACCTCCCATCTCAACATGTAAGGGGAGAATATTGTCTGCCTTTTGCACTCGGTGAGACTGTCCACAGCTCTGAGCCCATAATCTTACCTCACTAGTCTAACTTTGGCATCTGAGTTGATGCCTCCTTCCCAAAGCTAAGACACAAACTTCAAGGATTGGGATTTGGGAGTCATGATTTCTACCTATCCCCCAAGTTCTAAGTAGGTCTCAGTGTGTGGTCATAATGGTACCAGCTGGAGAGCAGAGCCTGATTTGTAACTTGTCAAGGATTAGTTGTGTGCTTAGGTAGAAGAGATTTCAACTGTGACAGGACTGTGTAAAGTCTCTCATTCTTTGTGCTGGATCAGGTGGTAGTGGAAAAAAAGACCCCTAGCCTACACTCAGATTTTTAATCTTTTTGATTTTGAGTTGTGCTTGACATTGCTCATGGGTTATTTCTGGGTCTGTACTTAGGTATTATTCCTGGTGGTACTTAAGGTTTCCTATGCAGGGGTCCTCAAACTTTTTAAACAGGGGCCCAGTTCACTGTCCCTCAGACCATTGGAGGGCCAGACTATGGTAAAAACAAAAATTACAAACAAATTCCTATGCACACTGCATACATCTTATTTTGATGTGAAGAAACAAAACGGGAACAAATACAATATGTGGCCTGCAGGTCGTAGTTTGAGGACCACGGCATAAAGTGTCAGGGATTGAACCTAGGTTGGTCTCATACAAGGCAAGCACCTTATTCATTGTACTGTCTTCCCAGCCACAACATATACTAAGATTTCTCGATAGGTAAATTCTTTGCTTCTCTCATATTGAATCCAGAGATTAAATCAGAAAAATCCATACATTCACCTTCAGCTAAACAAATTCCTTTAAGGTAAGCCAAGGATGGAGAATGTAGAAAACTCAAATCTGTATGATTTGTTTTGTTTTGCTTTGTTTGGATGCTGCACCCAGTGGTACTTAGGGCTAACTCCTGGTTCTGCACGCAAGTATCCCTCTTAGCATACCCAGGGGGACCAGATGAAGCAAGGGAAGTGTCCTAGCCATTGTGTTATCTCCCCAGCCCTAGTCTTATGTGATTCTTGGGTTCAACCCCTCAGATAAAAGACAATCTAGGAAAGCAGGACTCTCAATCCATCTCCAGGATTGATTCTATTCCCTTACAGAGAAGTAGTGGATAGTAGCTCTACAGTTCTGGGTTCAGGTGTTTATGTGACATCAGTGGGGGGGTGTGGCATTAAAAATGTGAAAGCATTACACTTTTAAATTCTCTCATGTTCATTCATGAAGGTGTGCTCTTTTGTACTAAGTACTGTCACTCTCAGAGTATATGAATCACTAAGTGTTACCCTAATCCCAGGAGATAAATTTCTCCCTGGAACCCATCAGCAAAGAACAAAAGCCTTAAGAGCTACTGATAAAGAAATGTGTCACCTTGGTGGAGCGCTGCATTTCCCAACTTGGAAATTATATTGATTAGACGAAGTTGAACCTTAACTGGGGGTTGTTTCTCAGTGTGATTGGCTGCTGTGGGGGACAGGGTTGGATCAGCTCTGCAGGGGAGAGCCTATTTTATCTTCATTGGTTCAATGAATCACCAATCCTTCACCAGTGATTCACCAGCTCTTTGTCTTAGAAAAGAAGATACTCATTTAGAACTTGGATATATGATCATTAGATTTAAAAGACTATTATAAAGATCTAATGGCTCTAAAGATTTTTTTAAATAGTGTGGATCCTGATTTATCCTAGCCAAGATAATGTGCAAAAACTTTCATGTGTCTAACGTGTAGCGTGTTTGATAAGGTAGAAAGATCTGTGTTTTCCTTTGGGATGTTGGGTGTAAAATCGTTCCCCCAAAGCTTCTGATTTTTGTTTTACTTTGTTTTGTAGCCACGCCTAACAGTGTTCAGGGTTTATTTCTGACTCTGCACTCAAATATCACTCCTGAAGTGACTCAAAGGACGATATGCACTCTGGGGAATTGAACCTGTGTTGGCCACATGCAGAGCAAGTTTCCTGCTCTCTGTACTATCACTCACACCCCAAAATATTTCTGATTTATTTTCATCTTAGGTAGCACAGTGTGACAGTTTCGAACATAAAGAAAATGAAAGTATAGAGTCTTAAGATTTGATTGAAGACATTTCTGGGGTTTTGTTTTTGTTTTGTAGGAAGCAACAGCTTGAGACTTATATGCAAGACTAACATGCCTCTTTTGGGGGGGGGGGTCATCTGGATGGTTTCTGAGCTTATTTAGTGAAAGAAATAGGGGAAGAAACAGAAACACAGTATTCCTTTGTCCTCTATTAATTTTTCCAATAACTGAACAGAAATTGAGTTGCTGTCTCTCACCATTACAGACTTGCATCACTTGACACTATGGATTTTGTGCCCAGAGTTCACAGTGTCCAGATGATTTTTTTTAAAAAATAGGTCAAGTGAGGATAGCTATTTGTATATTGTCCCCATTCTGCAATGTTCAGCTCTGCATACACACACACACACACACACACACACACACACACACACACACACACACACACCTTGCCCGTTACCATGCATTTGATATTCTTAATGGGAACGAGAAAGCTTAGAGACTTGAAATTCTATTGAAATTATTTGGGAAAGACTTCTAATTAAACTGTTGGGTACTGGATTTGTTTCTGATGAAGCCATAAGTCATCTATTAGCTTTGCGACTTCAGTGGGGTGTTTTTTTTTTTGTTGTTGTTGTTGTTTGTTGTTTCTGAGTACAAGCCACTCAAGTCAAAGGTATAAATTATAAAAGCACAATTGACCTTAATATGTTATATCAAGATTTACAGTAACAGATGATTGTTTTTCAGCTATGGAGATATCATTAAGCATATGCCAAGTAATCAGCAGATGACTGTAATAGGTTTATGAAGGAAAGGCTTTTTCTAATCGTACACAGTGGCGTTTTTCCCAAGACAGCAACAGTTTTTATAAAATGATGGTTATATCTCCTCATTATAGAAGCTAATCTCCCCAAAAGACATTGAGCAGCTGTGGAGCGCACACACAGCCTTTAGATGTAAATTGTTTTCTTATTATTTATCCCAATTTAACTAAAGAAAAAAAGGCCATCAGATAATTTAACAAGATGGAAATGGAGTGGTATGAACATTTGACAGTGCACAATTGTTAACCCCTGCATTGATCTTTTTAGATATGGGCTGCCTGGTAAATTGGTGTGTTTTTGCTCTCATGTATCTACCCTGGAAGACAAATATGAGACTCATAGAGAGGAGATGTGTAGGATCAACTCTTTAACACTTCTCTTTAGCATGGAATGGAAACTGGTATGTCACGTTCTTGGAATTACAGAATTAGACTCAAGAAGGCACTTCTGTGACCTGCCATAGAGGGATGGAGATGGTAGGGTGCATGGTTAACGTCAGCAAGGGAAGCAGAATAATCAGCAGATGGGGCCCCATTTGAGAGATAGGTTTGATGATTTACTAGTGAAAATGGTACTCCATGGTGTGAATGCTTGAGAAAGTCATCGTGCTCTATTTGAGGCTGTTTTGTGGAATTTAAAAATAAAATAGTACTAATGAGTTTTTGTACCACTTCATTGGTAGACCTCTCTGGGGACAACAAGCCAATTTCAATAAATAAGGTTCCATAATCCTTTGGGAGAGCACAGAGGTGCAACAATCATTGTAATCGAGGCTCAGTATGAGGAGGGGAAATTTCATTCCTAGAACTCTTTTAAATAGAGGGTACCTGTGTGTTTTGGTGGTGATGTCTCCTGCATTGCTGTTTGAAGGAAAATGTTGGGCTTTCTTTTCAAGACTTAACATAGTATCCTGAAAAGGTTCAAGTTGTTTCTCCTCCTTGAAGGCTGCATGCATTTCTTTTTTTTTTTTTTGTCCCCTAAATTCCCAATACAGACCAGGCAAGGGTCTGGGTTGAGGTGTATATGGGGTGCATTTCTAAAACAGAAGGTCACTCTATCAATTAAGCAATTGTTTCATCAAGATTTGTGTTTTTATTTCATGCTGATATCAGTGGTATATTTAGGGCCGATTCCTATCCAAGCTTTTGATTTTCAACTTCGTATCTATGTATTCTGTGTTGGTGCTAAAATGAGTCAACTAAAGCAAAATTCAAATAATACTGGAAACATATGGAGGTTTATATAAATAGCTGCTTGCCTACCAGAGCACCTGGAAACTCTGTAGTGTTGTGGGTCTACATTTCTACTTATTCAATAATTGTCCCTTTAATGCTGTTTACCATTTAATTTATATTATTTATACATCAACCAAGGGGTATGAGCACTAAAAAAGTAATTTCACATTGCCTCTATTTCTTTTTATGTTCAAAAGCCCTAAAGATATATTTCCTCCTATAAATAATAATAAAAAGCACTATATTAATATTTCAGTAAAGAATCCCATCTACACACAAATACATATTCCCTAATATACACACCCCTCCCTGAAAATTAACTGTGCTCCAGGCTTGCAAGAAATCAGGTCAAGTTAAAGGAGAAATCAGAGAACAGGACCAAAATTAATTTACTACACTAAAACATATGTGAATTTGGGCTTGTAGGAGGAAAGGGCTTGTTTCTGGGATCATATCTTTTTAACTATATGAGCTTAGGAATTCTAACTCTTAGCACATACAATATCATTTTGTCCAGACACAGGGGAAAGGCTAACTTACTCAACTTAGATTTCATTAGATTTTCTTAAAGCTGATGAAAGATGGGTGTCTGTCTTGTCGGTTCTATTTTTGTACAATGCATCTAATACTTTCTCTTTCTCTTTTCATTTTCTGATACCTTTTCTTTCCTGGCATGTTTTAGCGACGTGGGGAATAGACTCCTGGTCTCATTCTGGGTTACTATAGTAATATCACAGCTGCTATCAACCACCTCTACCTGATAGTGGTATTTCCAGGCTCTTATCCACATCCTTTTTGAGTGCTTAGCATGGTTTCTTATCTGCTCTGGCGTTCCCCCTCTGTTGTGTGCTAGAGCAACTGCATTGCTGATACCTCTGAAATCACATTTATACAGTCCAAAGACCCAATGAATGATTGCTGGCTTCTTTCTTTCTCGCAGGCCCACATTCATCCATCAGCCAAGCAGGTCAGTTTTATCTTCAAAGAGCTGTTCTTTGTCATTCTTTTGTCATTCTCTCTCTTGCTATCACCACTCCAGTCTAAGTCCTAAGGTCTCTAACCTGGGTTACTGGAGTCAGCTTTTGGAGCATCTTGCTGCTGCCACCAACCCCACTTGCTGAGGTCTTGATTCAAAACAGCAACCAAGGCTGTTGTTGAACTGTGGAAGACAGTTGTTTTTGTTCAGAGATTCCTAGCAGCATTCTTGGGAGGAAAAGCCAAAGCCTCCTGATGACCAGCTTGTGAAGACCTTCTCGCCTCATCTCTCTTTCCAATTCCAGATACTGATCTCACTTCTGCCGCAATGCAGCAAGCCTGCTCATGCAAAATCTGGCCTTTAGCTCAAGGAATTGTACCCCCACTCCTTTGCCCACCTCCCAAAAGGGCAGTCTAGGTTCCTTTACAGTCTCATATTTTAGGATATCTTCCTCCCAGTCCCACCCTGTCATCCCTACTCCTACCCTCCACCTTATGCCTTTTTTTGTACATGCATTTTGTGTGTGCTTTCACCTACCTCCTTGAGTATGTTTTGGTTTTCTTTTCAATGTATTGCCCTGTATAGTATTATTTATTTTATTCATTTGGTTTCCTCTCTCACGACCAAAATATAAGTTTCAAGAAGGCAAAAAACTTTATTTACTCACTTTGCTTATTCATCTCAAAAATAAGTGCCTGGCACAAGTTAGACACTCAAAGAATGTGTGGTGAGTAAAGGGGAGAAAGGGAATAATAGAGAAAGGGAGAAAGAAGAAAGAGAAGAGGAAAGGAGGAGAGAGTGAAGAGAGGAGGAGAAGTAAAAAGGGAAGGAATGGGAAAGAAATGGAAGGTGGAAGTAGAAAAATGTATGAGAAGGAGAGGAAAGTAGGGAAGTAGAGGAAGGAAGGAAGGAAGGAAGGGAGGAAGGAAGGAAGGAAGGAAGGGAGGAAAGAAGGAATTCAAAGCCTCTTTGTATAATTATTAATCTAGAAACTTTGATATAAATTTTCTTCTATTCCTTTTATCTACCACAAAGTCACAAATTCAATCTTAAAGGGCTCATGACTACTTCCATTTAAGCCCATACATGATAATTCTGCTTGGATGTGTCACTGGTTTCTTGGGCCTATGGATGAAAACAGTTGGGAAGACTAAATCCACTACTTCAGTTTCTGCCTAGACATTGACCAGCCACCCCCTCCCACACCCACTTAGCCACATGAGCCTGGCAAATGCCTCCTTACCTCCAGGTGAATGTTAATTACTGTTTGCACCCTGCTTTGAGATCCACAGATGAAAGCAGTCATAAAAGTAGAAAGTGTTATTACGTTGCAAATAGTCATAGACTCTCATTTCACCCTGGAAACTGATCAAGCAGGAATGTTAAATCATGAGACGTAAGGTTGAATGTATATTGCATCTACTATAATTAATTTGAGCTTAAGGTACAACATAGTGGCATGTTTTCTTTAAATAAAGGTAAGTCCTCTGAGATCAGAGAGATAGCACAGTAGGTAAGGTACTTGCTTTGCGCATCCAAATTTGATAACTGGCATATCATCTGATCTCCTGAGCACCACCAAGTGTGATCCCTGAACTTTAGAGTCAGGAGTAAGCCCTGAGTAAATACTGGCTTTGATGTCCTAAAAACCAATAAATTGATTGATTAATTAAACAAATGTTAGTCCTCTAAGGCTGTGGGAATGTACATGTATGTCCACTTGCAGGCAGGAACTAAGATTTTCAGGATCAACTGAAGACAAACCATCCCCTTCTCTCACTTCCAGTGAGCTAGGAAGTATTCTAAGTATACTACTTGCATCAGAGATAGCCACAATAATCTTACATCTCCTTGACACTGAGGAAAAGTAGCAAGAAATGGCATAACACAGAATGTCATGGGGGATTAAACTAGAGCTGAATTTAAAGGGCTGCTAAATCTGCCTCTCATTGAATCCCATAGCCTGCTCTGAGATCACTCAGGCCTTCTTGGGAAACTTAAATAATATCTAACAACCAAGTTTCTCTTTTACAATAATGCTTAGTGTTAGGGTCAGAGAGATAGTAAAACAGGCATGGCACTTGCTTTGCATGTTATTGACCCAGGTTCTATCTCCAGTGCCCCACATGGTCCACTGAACATCTCTAAGAGTGATCCCTGAGTGAAGAGCCAAAAGTAATCCTTGAGAATAGCTGAATGTGGTCCAGAAACAAAATCAAGCAAAAAACATCTATTCCTGGCACCCTTCTTTCCTAAGACTTATGCATACATCTTGAGAAATCTCCCCTGAAAAGATGTTGTTTGGAGGACTGGAGAGATAATATAGCTAGTAGGGTACTTGCATTGCATGTGACTGACTCAAGTTCAATCTCTGGCACCATATATTACTCCCAAATCCCACCAGGAGTGGCCCCTGAGTACAGAACCTGTGCACCACAGAGTGTGCTTTCCAAACAAATTAACTCAAAATAAAGAAAAGTGGTCTTTATGGAAAATATGAGTATATCCATTTCATATTGGGCATTTCTTAGGAGGGTCTGTTGGTTAACCTGCTTTGTATTAGAACCAATGATTTGAATTTGTATACAATTCTTTTTGTGAAACTCAGTTTTCTTCTTCCCAACTTGAACTTCGGATTTTCTATTATTGTTCTATGTTCTATGATAATTGTCATTTAACAGCCAGACCCTTAGACATAAGTCACTACCGATAATTCCCCTGTGGTCTGGGAAACACTGTTTTCTCTTTCTGGAACACATTGTTGTCCTCAGCAGAGTTCTCACTGAGTCCATATGATGATGGAAGTTCCTCCAGAGCTAACATCTGGTCTTCAACCACATCTTTCTTTGACCAAATCCAGATCATGCTATCCATTATATTAATCTTAGGTATAGATAACTAACTGTTGCAAATAGAATGCTAACAAGGAAGACAAGAGTAAGATAATGACATCCCAGCTCTGAGATTTCCCAAAGATAACAAAACTGCATAAGTTTGAAATAGGTGAATTGTAAGTCACACTTGTCTTTGGCTTTATTGACACTCTGTGGCAGGTTTTCAAGGAAAAGGAGAAAAGTCCTCTCAAAGGGCCAGGGAGAGACCCCAGCACTGTGTGGCCTGAGCAGTACCCAAGTAGGAGATGTACTCAATGGTGTCATGAGCATTGCTTGGAAGACCACTATTCCCCCAAATAAAAAGGGAAAGAGAAAACCTGAGAATTTCCACATATGCAAATATAGAGTGATGGTGAGACCACATTCCTTCAGCCATGATGGATTTTTATGTAGTTTCCCACACAAACTTGTTTGTTCATGCCCCCAGATTGTACAACATTGCAGCACTCAGCATGCAAATGCCTCATTCATCTCAAGACTTTCAACATTTCAGCGTTGATTGTCGGTGCTTTCTTTCTTCGCAGTAGGGACTATTAGAAAATAGTGTCAAAACAAATCTTTTCCCTTGTTCACCTCCTGACAATCAGCACTGGAGTCTATTCCTGAGTCTGTCTTTCTCTTCCCTTACTTGCGTTCTTCCTCCTTTTTCTGCGTTTCCCTTCCCTCAAAGCCCTCCAGCCTGCAAAGCTGAGTAAAGCATTTTAAGTTCAGGAGCATAGAAAGATCTAGTTTCTGGCAATGTTTCAGAACCATGGAGAGCGGACCGTGTGGCATTCAGGGGAATCCAGGCCCACTTTGAACTTTACCGCTAGTGGAGTGAAATAAAAAGTCTATGCAGATGTTTTCCAGTTCTTCTGCAAGCAGAGCTTAGAAATGAGAATGGCTCCATCCCATACAAAGAGTAAATTGCATCTGGGCCGGCTGCTGTCCTAATGTCAGCCCGCTTGGCATTTACCTTTCTCCCCCAAGCTGACCACTAAGGAGTGGGGGTAGGGGCAGTTCTCTGAATCATTGTTCTAACCCCACCAAGGCTGAAGCCATTGTGTGGGCATGAGAGAGCTGCTGGGACCTCTTTAGCTCAACACTGTAATTTTATCAACCCTGGCTCAGAGAACCCTATATTTATAATGCTAATTAGGAGGGCACACATTTAATTTGAGTGGAAGACTGTTTGGATCTTGCTGAGCACAAGGCTCAAGCAATGGTAGTTCAGCAGCAAAATCGGCCTTTCTCCCTTCTCCAAGTATTCGAAACAGGGTTTACACTCTTGCCAAACAATTTCTCTGTTGAATTAAAAGAGCAGGAGCAGGAGGGAGGGGGAGAGTACTGAATATGTTGGAGCTCAGAAAACTTTGCGTTTATCTCCCGCCTGCATAATATATTTCTCTGTGCAGGGAGAAAACATGCCTCTTATGTTATCTAATTGTTTCCTGACACATTTAGCAACATTTCACACTCTTTAAAGTGACATTAACATTGCTGACAGTAGAGGTGATTTCATTCCATGGGCTTTGAATTGCTGCCAGGATGCACTGCAGCGGTCTTCAAACGGGCTTGTAAAAGGCGAGAAAGGCATTATTTATGAAAATAGAAAGTTGGCCAATAGGGCCCTGTGGGTGCGTATTAATTTTGCTGATTCTAGTCCATTTGAGACAGAAAGAGAGGGAAAAAATTATGTACCCCACACAAAATCACTTCTCCAGCACTGAACTGAGAGACTTCTGAAGTCTGGCAGGTCCAAGTCAGCATGAGTATCAAGGAAAGTCTTTGAGAGCACCTCTCCTTCTCCACTGTCACCCACCAACCAAGCACAAAGTAGGCTACTTACCCTATCCTTGCTGTTTTTTTAATTAATGATTTTTATTTTGACCAAAGTAGATTACAAATTATTCACAGTAGTATTTTAGGTACATAGTGATATTGAATCAGGGGCATTCCCACCACCAATGTTGTCCTCCCTCCACCCATGTTCCCAGCATGCATCCCATATCGCCCCTCCTTTGCCCTCCCATCCCACCCACCGGGCTACTAGTATAAGTGGTCCCTTCTGTGTCTAGCTTGTTGTAGATCCCATTGTAGTTAGCTTTGGATTTGGTGTTTAAGTTTGAATTTCTACTCAATGTTCATACAGCTGTTTGGTCTTGATGCCCTCCATTATTTCCCCCTCAATTTGTGAGACTGAACCAAACGGTCTGAGGCTCAGGACCTGAAGGCTGCCTGTGCATTTAGATTATCTTGCTCCTAGTTGTTCTTCATTTCTCCCTGAGAATCCCTCCTTCATTTTTCAATTGTACGTGCTTTCCCTGAAGGGGAAAGAGACATTAGAAGATGAATTTTGACACCCATGAACACAGTCAAGAAAGGCATTAAAGGATCCAGGGAGATGACATGAAGGGTTGAAACATAGATCAAGCATATTAGAGGTCCTGGTTCAACCTCCAGCATCATATGGTCCCCCAAGCTCTGTAGGGTACAACCCCTGAGCACTGGTTTTTTTCCGTATTATTGTTTTAAATTTGAAATGCTGTTCCACTGAGCCCTCCCATAGAATATCAATCGCTTTCACTACTGCTACAATCTCACAATCATTCTCTTCCCTTCTCCAAATCTCTATTGTCACACTTTACTGTTCAGTTTACAGTAGCTCTGGGTTTGTTTCCTTTTGGTAATTTCCTAATCATGTTTTACTCCACATTTGAGTGGCATTACTTAGGATTCACCTTTTTACTCCTGACTGATGTCACCTAGCTTCAGTACCTCCCTTTTCATCCAGGTTGTAGAAGACAACATGATCTCATTTTCTCTCATAGCTGAGTCCATTATGCAGACAAACCCCAATTTATTTATTTACAATTATTTGCTTATTTACAATTCCTCTATGATTGGGTATTTGTATTGATTCCAGCCCTTGGTTATGGTGAACAAGACTGTAGTTAACAGGTGTGTGTGTGTGTGTGTGTGTGTGTGTGTGTGTGTGTGTGTGTGTGTAAAACCTCTAGTCTTAATTTTCTAAAAAGCATCTGCACCACTTTCCATTCAATCCTGAATCAGACAGCAGTCCCACCAAGAGTAAAAGAGAGTTCCCTGGGACTGAAGCAATAATAGCACAGTAGATAGGGCATTTACTTTGCAAGTAGTCAACCCAGATTTAATTTCTGACATCCTGTATAGTACCCTGAGCCTGCCAGGAGTAATTTATCAGTACAGAGCCATGATTTACTCCTGAGCATTGCCAGGTGTGGACCCAAAGCCCACCCCACTCCATAAAAGTTTCCTTTCCACTGCAACCCTACCAACACTGGTTATTTCCATTGTTTTTGATGCTGGTCATTCTTACTGGTGCAAAGTATTATCTCTTTGTTATTTTTATTTGAGTTTCCCTAATAATCAGAGTTAATAAGCACTTTTTCCTATATCAGTTGGTCATTTTAATGTTTTCTTTTGTTTGTTTTTAAGAGTTTGTTCAGCTTTTCTTCCCCCAGTTTTAGATAGGGTTGTTTGGGGGACTTTGTTGTTGTTGTTGAAATGAGGTTTGTGAAAGATTTCTTCATCTTACAGATGAATTTTTGTCTAATGTATATTTTCTCCCATTAAGTAGGACACTCCTTCCTATTTGCCATAAGAAGTTTTTAAATCTGGCATGCTCCCATTTGTATATTTCGGCTTTTGTTTTCTTTGCCAGTAGGTTTATCTCATTGAAGACTCCTCTGAGGTCAATATTGCAGCACATTCTGCCTATGTTTTCCTCAATGTATTTAACAGACACAAGTCTAGTTTTCCTAACACCATCTGTTGAAGAGACTTCCGTTGATCTATTTCAAGCACTCAGCAACTATATCATAAATAACAGTTCGTAAATATGCGGTTTTCCTTCTGAGACCTCAGTTCCATTCTATTGACCTCAAGAGTCTTTAATTTCATATTTCAATTTCAATACCAGTTTTAATTTATAAATGTTTAGTATAAGTTAAAATCAGATATCGCAGACAGAATTCTTTGGGCTATTCTGAGAGGGAGAGGTCATAGTTCCATAAAAAATTTAGAACTTTGCATTCTTTCATGCTTAAAATCTGCACAAAGGGTCAGAATTTTAATGGTAGTGATCTTCCAGTCCATGAATAAGAGATATGTTTACATTTCCTTGTATCTTTTTTATTTATTTCAGTGATATTTTAAATTTTTACTAAGTAAATCTTTCACTTCCTTTGGTAGGATATTTCTAGATAACAGAATTTGGGGGGCTTGATGGTATATGGGAATTTTTCCACGTCTCTTTTATATTGTGCTTTACATATAAGAATACATCAGTTTTCTGTCCATTGATTGTATGTACTAATTACTGCATTATTACAAAATTTATTCATTCTTTTAGTGGCATCTTTAAGGTTTTCTATGTAAAATGTAACTTCATCTGTGAACAGTGATAGTTTAATTTCTTTTTACCCATTAGTTTACATTAGTTTACCCATTAGTCTTACATTAGTTTCTCTTGTCTTATTGTGATGGCTAATACTTGTAATTATATGTTAAATATAACTGGGTGTGTATATCCTTGTCTTGTGTCTGATATTTGAAGAAAAGTTTTCATACTTATTTCACTAAATATAATGTTGATTATGGTTTTTAATAGAGAGGTATATACAGTAATATATATGTTTAATCGATATTTTGCTTATGTTCCAATTCTTTTTTTTTTTAATTTTTTTTTTTTTGGTTTTTGGGTCACACCTGGCAGCGCTCAGGGGTTACTCCTGACTCCATGCTCAGAAATTGCTCCGGGCAGGCACGGGGGACCATATGGGGCACCGGGATTCGAACCGATGACCTTTTGCATGAAAGGCAAATGCCTTACCTCCATGCTATCTCCCGGGCCCCAATGTTCCAATTCTTGATCTCATGTTTGGGCTGTGGGCAAAATAGTATTTGGAATTAGTGGGGTGTTAGAGCTGAAGATAAAAGCTCTTTAAAGATCATTTCATTATCTGCCTTTCCAGCTTATTCTACGTGGAGTTCCTTTCTCTCTCTCTCTTCCTTCCTTCCTTCCTTCTTTCTTTGTTTCTTTGTTTATTCTTTCTTCTTCCTCTTTGTTCCTTTCCTTCCTTTCTTTCCTTTCTTTCTTCCTTTCTTTCTTCTTTCTTTTTCTTTCTTCTTTCTTCCTTCTCACATAACAGTGACTCTCTGTGACACCTCTGCACCATAGCACCAATACTTAATTGGAAAATCAATCTCAAATATTAGTTTTGTGTGACTTTGGTCAAGTTCTTTCATTTCCATAAGCCTCAGTTTTCTCCTCTGTAAAATGGGAATGATAATACCTTCCAGAGAGTTACTGTTGAAAGGATTAGAGAAATTACAGACTGAAATGTGATCTTGTGGACACTATAGAACTATTAGTCAATATATATCCTTCCACAGGATATGGATTATATTGTAGTTAACATTTAGCATCACAGTTTTTTAGAGTTACAGGTGATGTTTTGTGCTGGTGCATTAGTTCTGCTTTTGCTTTTACTGAGTGCAGGTGAGCAGTTATTTCAAAGGCATACATCCAGTTAGCATCAAGATAACTCCCTAAAGAATCCTGGTCTCCTAATTTCAGCACTGTTTCTAATTACCCTATTGATAGATAATTATTCATTTATTTATTTATTGGCCACACCCGGTGACGCTCAGGGATTACTCCTGGCTATGCGCTCAGAAGTCGCTCCTGGCTTGGGGGACCATATAAGAAACTGGGGGATCGAACTGCGGTCCATCCTAGGCTAGCGCAGGCAAGGCAGACACCTTACCTCCAGCGCGACCGCCCGGCCCCGATAGATAATTTTTTGTACAAGGCAATGACTTTGAAAAGAATGTTCTGAGGAGGAGGGGGTGGGAAGAGCATACAGAATACTTGTCTGTATGCAACTGATCTCAGTTCAAACCTCAGTTCCCCATATGGTTCCTGAGCACAGAGCCAGGAGTAAGCACTAAGCATTGCTGATATGGCCCCAAATTTTAAAAAAGCAAAAGAAAGAAAAAGAAATGTTCTGAGGAAAATAATAGAAAATCAAAAACAACTAATAATCTGAACCTCAGTCCAATCTCGTCTACATTTTCTACACTAGTTTCATCTTTTAAGGGGGACTTATTTTAGCCTTTCTATTTGTAACTGATGGTTGAGTCCCAAAATCTTGACTCCTTGCACCTTGTCAATGACCATATTGGGGGGTCTAGGTAGGATATCATGAGTGTGGGCAGCAGAGAAATAAAATAAACTAAGCACCTACTGCCTGAATGCCCTGGCATTAGTTTGTCATTCCTAAAGCACACAGCAAACCTCTGCTGTATAGTAGAGAACTTGTTTGGGCTTTGTAGACAACGCCTTTGAAAACTCTTCCAATAATGAGAATGAAAACAATTATCATTTGTAGGTCTCTTTGCCATTTGCAGTGTACTTTCATATGTTATTTAATCTTCAGAATGTCTTAGAAAGGGAATCAGACATCTCTCCCTTATTCTTCTTATGGATGCTAATAGTGCTTACCATTTGCATTACAACATTTCTATAAATGTCTCATTTAATATGACAATAATCTGTGAAGTATGTCTGTACACACAATGCTATCAAACAGCAGAGTCAGGAAGATTGGAGGGCTTGCCAACAGTCACCAAGTGCCCCAGAGGCAGAACAAAGACCTGAACTTCAGTCTGTTCGCCATGCCAGTCACACGTCACATTAGGGATCAGCATTTGGTCATTACAAAGGCTAATTAAATCCCATAGTCAAGTCTTGTTGTGCTAAGCTTGAAAGGCAGAATGCCTGGGCTCAGATCCTTCCTCCCAGCCAACTTTACCACCTTTGTGCTATAGTGCTCTCCACTTTGAAATGGAAATGATCTCACTTACCCCAAAGTGCTGTTGTGAGATGAGACATTATGATTCATGTAAAGGAATTGTAAATAATACCTGCTACAGCCTGAGAGCTTAAATCTTAGCCAGGGTTGATGTGGTTACTTCCCTGTCCCATAAATCTAGAAGGAACATGAAAAATGTAAAAGCTGCACATTCCTGCATGGTAAGGAAGACATGGTCCAAGGAAATGCTTTGAAAATTATATTTGGGCTTAGGCACACAGTTTATGTAGATCTCTATTAGTCCCCTAAATAAATTCTCTGTGGGGAGACATACCTGATGGTGTTCAGAGCTTACTCCTAGCTTACTCCTGGCAAGCTCATGACAGGGATCAAATCCAGGTCAGTTAAATGCAAGGTAAATACCCTACTCACATTACTATTGCTCTGGACCCCAAGTAAGTTATTTTAAAAGTATGCACAAATTCAAAATGGCCAAAGGAAAAAATCCAGAATGTCTTTTATGCATGTAGCTATCATGAGATAGTGCCCAAAAGGACCATGTTACCCACATGGCTTAACACTTCCATCTCTAGTTCCTAAATAATTCTGAGACACAGCTCCCAAGTGATGCCCTGGTATTAAGAATTTGCATACTTAGAGGGCACATTCAGAAGCCAGTGGATAAGTCTTCTAACACAGTCATGGTAGCCCCAAAAGCAATTCCTTCTGGTCGGGTCACTAATACAGATTCCTCATAAACCTCAGAGCCCTTCTCCCTCCAGTTATCACAGACCCCTTTTTCTGCATCCAAATAGTCAATGAAATCATGATACAAGAGTCTAGACATCTGATTAAAGGAGAAACATCACATTTCAAATCAAACTCAAAGGAAAAAAGGAAGGGGTAATGGCTGGGGAAGGGTAGTCATAAATCAGGACAAAAAGGACACATTCTTTGATTTCCAACCAAAAATATTTGAAACCTATGTCATAGTCTAATGCAAAAACACTTCTATTAAAACTAAAATCAAAATCAATGAATAGAAAAATATGTATTGAAAAGGGCCAAGACCTACAGTCCCAGCATCCAGCTGCAGAATTGATGCCAATGTGCATTTGCTACACCCAGTAAATGTTTGTGGAGTGAATTGTTATCATCAGTCAACACACTGGTATTTATTGTGTCCAAATTCTCAGTGGGTTGCCAGGACTCCAAGATGTATCTTCCACATGTTCTGTCCCATCACCCACAGGCTCACAAATGAGTCAGGCATGTAGAAGGATAAATAAACCAACACATCACCATGTCTAATGGTAGAAGAAGGTTCTGCACACCGGTGGGCAAGATTATCTGAAAAGCTTTCTCTAGAAGGTGATACTTGGGCTTAGAACAGCAGGAGAAAGTGACACCTTTCACACAAAGTAAGGGATGGGAGGATTCCCCCAGGCTGATTGCTCTGATGTGGTGAGTAGAAGGAGGGTGCAGCTCCTTGGGAGATTATCTTTGCAAAAAATTGAACTATCTTTTGTAGCAGTAAAGAGTGTCAAGACTGCTGGGAAAAGAGGTACTGATTGAGCAAATGTGTGTCCACACAGGACTAAATTGGCTGTCTAAGGGAGGGGAAAGCTCAGGAATTTGGGTGCTGTTGCTTTGGAAGCTTGAGTCATAATCTGGATGAATGGTGTCCAGTATGGTGACTTCTAGCCACAGGCAGGAGCATGAACTGAAATTAATTGGAATCTTCGCTCCTCTGTGTCTCCAACCTCATGGTAATAGAACGCAGGCGTCTGGGTGTGACTTAGACAAGTATTCACAGCTAAAATATCTCTCATGTCTCAGAGTAACCAGGATATGAGATTAAACTGCATGCATCCAGGAACAGGAATGTCTGGTCCAAAAGTATTTGAGGTATTTAAAGCCCCGCTACCTGTAGAGAAACTGCAGGTGAAGTAGCATTGGGCCCTCCCATTGCAGCATCGTCCCAAGTCCATGCATTTCATCTCATAAAGATGAAAAGGCAAATATTAAAGATGTAGAGAATTCCTGTTATTTCAATACTCTCCCTACCATTGTTTTGGAGGGACCACACTCAGTGATGCTCAGAACTGCTTCTGGACTCAGGGACCTTTATTCAGTAATAAGAGGTATTGGGCAAGCTATCTTCTTGCCAGATTTTAGAGACTCCTTGTTAGACATAGTGGTTTTGGTTTAAAAACCAAATCAGGATCAAAAAATCAGCTCACGGTGCCTTAAAAAATTTTAAAAAGGAAGGAAAGGGAGTTGGGAGGGAGGAGCTCAGTAGCAAACTATATGACTTACCTGTATGAATTGCTGGCTTCAATTTCTGATACTTTTGAAAAGCAGGGTAAGGTAGAGAGAATCATTGATTCATAGATACAAAAGTTTTGTGACAGTGCAGCTTCAGGTCAGGCTGAATTAAGGTGCTCTATGGATCCTGTCAGGAATACCTGTCCCTTTAGCTTTCACTCCTGCTTCCATTCCTATTGATTCTGCTATTAGATATTCTCTTCCCCTGAATAAAATCATGACCCCCCCTATTTTAATATAGCCAGGCCAAAGTAACTACGTAAAGGCTTGAACTGAGCCATGGAGAATTTCCCTTTTTTTTTTTGGTTTTTGGGTCACACCCGGTAGTGCTCAGGGGTTACTCCTGGCTCCATGCTCATAAATTGCTCCCGGCAGTCACAGGGGACCATATGGGGCACCGGGATTCAAATCGATGACCTTTTGCATGAAAGGTAAATGCCTTACCTCCATGCTATCTCCTGGGCCCCAAGAATTTCCTATTTTTAACTCAAGAATTACTCTTTACTTCCTGCACATTTTTCCTATGTGGGTAGACACTGTAGCTCTTGACTTTTTCCAGGAGGAT
Organism: Crocidura indochinensis; assembly: GCA_004027635.1. Classification (NCBI taxonomy): domain Eukaryota; kingdom Metazoa; phylum Chordata; class Mammalia; order Eulipotyphla; family Soricidae; genus Crocidura; species Crocidura indochinensis. The sequence goes on from PVKC010006557.1 coordinate 26,198, forward strand.
CCTAGTTGCAGCCTGGCTTATTTACATCCTCTGTTAGACTAGTTCTCTGGCATGTATTTCAACAAGGACAATGAATATAAGGTTCAATGCATAAGACAAACGAGCCCAACAAGGCTTGGAGAGTCAGTCTGCCTGGGTTCAAATCTTCACAGTCAAATCTTCTACTTAAAAGGATGAAGTGAAGAAAGTTAGAGAACTCTGAGATTTTGTTTCTTTCACCTATAATAGGGGTGACAATAATGATTTATTGGTTTAAAAAGTTGTTAATATTGAGAGGAAATATGTATGCAAAATATTTAGTTCATTTCTTCACACAAAACAAAATCCCCTTCTATAATTCATTGATGAACTCATGAAATTAGTATTTTGGACTAATTTTTCCTGCTTTTATTTTGTTTCCCTTCCCCTAACATGTATCTTTGCACCCCAAAATATCCTGATCCCTAGATCAATTATTATGTACTGTCTCCACAGAACATTTTAATAATTGCTTGCTGTTAATCTTATGAATGAAATAGGAACCAGTTGTTTTTAGTAAATTTGGGAAATTGATGTGCAACCTTCCCTCTGTCATAAATTAGTGAATATATTAAAACAATTGGGCTGAGCAGCAATTTTATGGAAGAGATTTACTGCCATGGGGATGGAGATGCTATCGTAGCTTTTAATCTTGAGTAGGAGAAAATCTGAATCCAAATCAATTTATGGAGAGGAAAAAAGAAAATGGTGCTATAAGGGGAGGACAGGGCATAATTGTCATGGTTTTTGTTGTTGTTGTTGTTGTTTATTTTGTTTTTGTTTTTGTTTGGGGGTCACACCCACAGTGCTCAGGGGTCACTCCTGGCTCCACGCTCAGAAACTGCTCCTGGCAGGCACGGGAGGCCATATGGGATGCCGGGATTTGAACCATTGTCCTTCTGCATGAAAGGCAAATGCTGTACCTCCATGCTATCTCTCAGGCCCGCCATGGGATGATGGCCTAATGTTGTAGGAGTTGATTTCTGTGTGGATGTGTATAACAAAGATTGAAGCTTGGTGGGCATATCAGAGTAGAGGGTCTACAAACCTTACCCCTTTCTTGATCCATTATTTCATCCTCCAGCCTGTTTCCACACCACTAACCAACACTATTCTCTAAAGGCTTCTCAGCTCAACCTTTGAAATAGCTACCATAGAGTAATGGAGTAGTATTAGCTTCATCAAGCTCAAAATTTCTTCATCCCCCAAATTTCATCAATGGAAAGAGAGTAGGCAGTACTGAAAAGTGCCAAACCTTTTAATATTTGAATAAATACTAATTGTCAAATCAGGAGTGAGGGGAGAAAAAGGAGAGTGAAAACAATTTAGACACAGTAGTGAAGACTTCTGGGCACTTTGGTGGGAGTTGTGTAGTAGTTTTGCATATTGATACCCAAAACTTGAACACTATGCTAACTATCTAAACTATAATGAAGACAAATTACTAATGAAAGTTTTATATGGGATATAATAGTTTTTGCACAATGATACCCTAAATTTTAGTACTATTCTAACAACATTATTTGGAAAATATAAATCATAAATATAAAAATATAATTAATAAAACAATGCTAACCACCTAAAACACAATAAAGAAAAATAATCAGTGTTGGAGAGAAATTAAATAAGATTTATTAATTGGTCTTATACATGATCCACTCAGGACCCCATGAAAACCCTTAGGTCTCCTGAACTCAGCTAGGATAAGCATTAAACACAGGTAGGTCTGGCTCAAAAAGAGAAAGGGAAGAGGCCAGAGAGATAATAGAGTGATAGGTGCTTGCTGTACCTTTGGCTGACACAGATTTGCTCCCCAACATCTTACATGGTTCCTTGAACACTGCCTGGAGTGATTCCTGAGTGCAGAGCCAGAAGTAACCCCTGAGCTGGGTGTGGCCCCCAAATAAACAAAAGATATAAAAAAGAAAAAGAAATAATAAAATGTTCATAGTGGGGTGTAGTAATTTTACATATTGATGTCCCAAGCTTTAATACTATTGTAATTACCTAAACTAAACCATAATGAAGAAAAATAATATAATTTTGTTAATGGCATCATTTTGCTTTTCGATACCTTAAACCTGAGTTAACATTATTATAACTCCAAACTATAGTGATCTTTAAAAATAATCTTTTTGTTTTGTTTTGTTTTTTGGGCCACACCCAGTGACGCTCAGGGGTTACTCCTGGCTATACGCTCAGAAGTCGCCCCTGGCCTGGGGGACCATATGGGGTACGGGGGATTGAACCGCGGTCCGTCCAAGGCTAGCGCAGAAAGGCAGGCACCTTACCTCCAGCGCCACCGCCCGGCCCCTAAAAATAATCTTTAAAGAAGTATCTCCAGTAAAAATGATCACAAAATTATTTTCACCTGGAAGCATAAAGCAGCAGCATAATTTGAATTTGTGCCTCTCTCTTTTCAGTCATGGGAAGGCCATACCCGTGAACCACTGGCTCAATTTTGATTTTCTTATTGGGTTGGAAGGCACAACTATGCACACCGATATATTCAAGACCCTGTGAATTTAAAGAGCTATGTTTGTTGTTGCATATTTCTTCTTAATTTTTCAACCCATTGATTTACCCAGTCTGCTGTAGTTGTGAGTTGTTTAAAGAAAAAGAAAAAAAGTAGAGTGAGTTTAAAATTGGGACTAGAGTACAGCTCCTGGCTACCTACCTACTTTCTAACCTTCTGTTAGAGCCTGTGTAGTGAGTCTGTCTACAGTAGCCCCATCACCTGCCCTTCGTTATGAAGCTTGTTGAACTCAGATGGTGGCTGTGAATTGGAAGTGTCAAGGGGAGAAATGTCTCAAGAAATTTCACTTGAAGGATCAGAATCAGTAAGCAGAGTTGAAGGAGTCTTGCAGGAAGGAAATTTGGGGGGTGGGACTCAGCCATGAGATTGCCATTCAATCCTGATCACCCCCCCATGCTTTCACTGTGTCCCAAACCACTCTCGGATTGTGTGTCTACACAGAATTCACAGGCTGTTCTCTCCCCGTGCTCAGGAATGAATTCAGGCCGACCAGAATTTTTAAAAAGTTCATGTAAAGAATGATTTCACAGCAACGATCATCTCAGGCTCCTGAAAATTGCACTTGAACTTCAGTTCTACCTTCCTCACTCAAAAGAATTTGAAAATTGGCTCCCAGCCATCCTTGTTCTTCCACACATAAATTCACAGAAACCCTGCTATGGTGCAAACTTGAAAGCCAACTGATTCGCAAGCACCCCCCACCCCACCCCACCTCCAGAGTGATGTAACTGGGAGGCATCACTATCCTCTCCAATGCCCCCACACCATACTGCTGCCACCCCTATTCCACTCCTCCCCCATTCCCCTCACCCTATCTAGGGACCTAGGACAAGGCAGGGCAGAACTGCTCTGTGCTCGCTTTGAACTCGCTAGCAAAATTAGGAGAAAGGCTTTGTACTCTGGCGATAATAGCTGAAATAAATGATTATGCAAAGTGAAGATTCTCATTTGAAATTCTTTTTGTTGTTGTTGTTCTTGGGTCACACCCGGCAGCGATCAGGGGTTACTCAGAAATCGCTCTTGGCAGGCTCAGGGGATCATAAGGGATGCTGGGATTTGAACCACCTTCCTTCTGATTGCAAGGCAAACGCCTTACCTCCATGCTATCTCTCCAGCCCTCATTTGAAATTCTTGAGGGTGCTTTGGAAGTGGGGAGTTTAAAACATAGAAAAAAGAATTTCTGAAAGTCTCTCAACTCCCCCTTTCTTCCCTTTCTCCCCTTTCTTCTAGGTCATGTTGTTATGACAAAGTGAAAAGCGGAAAAGGGTTGGGTTTGGAAAGACATTCCCAGGCCCTGGCTCCAACCACATCATAATGCTCTATCCCCTCTCAGCTTCTTTTTCATCTCTGATGCCAAAGCAGTGGACAAGGGAGAGTGCTCAAAGGACAAGAGCATGTGGTTGGCATGTATGAGGTCCCAAGGTGGATCCCTGGCACCACTTGGTTCCCTTTCCTGAAGCAATGTCATGTGTAGTCTGAGCTGCCTCATCCTATTGGCCAAATACCATTGGGGTTAGCCCCAGACCTCCTTTAGCACAACTTGAAAGGTTCTCCCTAAAATACATAAAATAAAAGAAGCACTAATCCTGGCCATCTTCTCCAGTGACTTGGTGATTGAAATGAGCTCCTGCCTATTCATGGGCAGAGAATGAGGGACCGATGTCACTCCCTTGGGAGCACTAGAATTTGAGACAGTGTTGACATGCCAGCTCCTGACAGAGATTCGGAATCTCAGGCAGAAAAAAAACACAGACTCAGTGTTCGCTTTTCGACATATCCCATCTCCCTCTGACAGCACATCTGGCTGGAATCTCACAGCCCTGTTCTCTCCCAAACACTTTTGAGTGGATTGTTTCCCACAAAACCTGGGGGTCTCTTTCCCTGGAGCTGGAGGGTCTGTTTCAAGGGGAAGTCTTGAAATTTATGCCTGGGCAGGGGCCCCAACAATTGCATTTTCTTTTTTTCTTTTTATTTTAACACCTTGATTACATACATAATTGTGTTTGGGTTTCAGTCATGTATAGAACACCACCCATCACCAGTGCAACGTTCCCATCACCATTGTCCCAAATCTCCCTCCTCCCCAACCACCCCCTGCCTGTACTCTGGACAGGCTCTCCATTTCCCTCATAGGTTCTCATTTTTAGGACAGTTCAAAATGCAG
>PVKC010006558.1:0-30907 GCA_004027635.1 Crocidura indochinensis
TTTTTTAAATACATCTACATTAAACTAAAAAGGTTTTGCATGGCGAAGAAAAAAGATCTAGGGCTAAAATAGATACATCCAACTGTATGGTAGAAACATTTGCAAGCCTTTATTGCACACCTCCCATTTGGTCTTCAGACACCAAGATTTAAAATGATATAAATTAAACTTCTTTTTTTTGATCCCAAATGCATCAGTTAAAAAACCTAAAATTCCGTTATGAGATTCCAGATAAATGGTCTGACCTAGACACAGACAGAAAAAGCCTAGACCAAAGACTAAGCACCCCAAACTACTAAAACTTAGGATGGTTCACCAACTATTTCCTATTCCTTGATTCATTCCAGTGAAAAGCTAATGGGCTGTAGAAAGACCTTCTAGGAAAAAATTGCTGTATTCCTTCACTAAACACACCTACCCACTGCTTTCTGTAAGTCATGCCAAAATGCACTGAATATTGCTACGACCTCCTTGAGCAGTTAACTTGGTACCTGAGTGCATCAATTTAGCAATTTTAAAACTGTAATTGTCTAAAATGAGCTTTACCGCCAAGATTGAGGCCTCATCAGGGTAATGGAGGAAATCAATAAAATATGCCCCCACACGGAGTACAGGAACACATTTGTTATGACTAGGCAAGGACTATTAGACTAGTCCATCACAATGCCAAGGTATAATACACGCCTGCAGCTTTGGGGATGCCGGAAGTGCCATGATGTTAATGGGGTTGAGTCAGAGGCATGTAGAAAGATGGAGAACTTCAGTGAATATCGATTGGACTCTTGAGAGCCTTTACTCTTTTAAAAAAGTACCCAAAGCTTGCCTAAATTTTAGGTTTATTCATATGGACTATGAACAAATAATGGTTCAGGTTATTATCGTTTTTTCTACTTCCCAATATGCTTTGCTTTAGGTAAAATTAGCATATGCTAGATTATACCTATTTCACTCAAAACAAAGATCATCCCTGGGGTATTTTTTAATCTTTTTTTTATATATTTATTTAAGCACAGTGATAACAGACATGACTGTAGTGGGTTTCAGTCACAAAAAGAATACCTCCCTTCACCAGTGCAACATTCCTATCATCAATGCCCCCCATCTCCCTCCTTCCACACTCCCTGCCTGTATCTGATTACACAAACATTTCTCTCACACATTAGCATTGTCATGGTAGTTGTTGTATTATTTTTCTAACTGCACTTACCACTCTTTGAGGTGAGTTTCATATCATGAGCCAGTCCTTTCAGCCCTCATCTCTGGTCATTGTTATTATACTGTCTTTTATTTTTCTTAAAACCTATAGATAAGAGAGATTATTCTCTCTCCCTCTGATTTATTTCACTCATTCTCTTACATGTTAACCTGGGTGGGACTGGCTCAGAATAGCCTGAGCTATTTTTTCTTATTTTGTCCTTACTCCCTCCACCCTTAATGGTCTCTATACCCAATAAAAATGGCAGTTCTGGCAGGCAGCTCGCTCTTGATACGAGGTAGAAGACTGCCAGGCTGCATGTGTTTCACCCTCAGCCTGGTTTGGATTATTTCATGTGTGACCCCTTTCCAGATTCATTCACCCAGGGTTGGAAATAAAGCACACAGAGTGATTTTACAATTATTATCCACTTTACAAAAAGGCTTTGAAACATAAACCCACTTGCAAATTTCCTAATTTCTGAATATTAACCCATCTGTGCTGTCAGACTGATATGTACACCAATCATTCTTGAAACAGACATTGTAATGTGTTGTGATACCACTAACCTGTTCAAGATGCATCCCATCCCACTATTCAAGAAAAAAAGGTGTAGACCTGCTTTTTAAAATGAAGGGAGCAGAAAGATAGTACAGAAGGGAGAACACTTTCCTTGCATGAGGCCAATCCAGGTTTGATCTCTCAGCTTCACCCACCCCCCAGCACTGCCAGAAATGATTCCTGAGTGTAGAACCAGGAATAACCCCTGATCATCGCTGGGTATGGTCCCAAAATAAACAAAAATAATAATAGAATAAAATAAAACCTACAGAAGCATTCTACTTGGACCTCCTCAGTCTTTGATATTCTCATAAACATTTCCTTATGCCAGCATTTCTCAACCAACAGACAGCAAAAAGGTGAACTCGAAGCCCTGTGATCTGTCCATAAACATAAATTTGATCAGCATTGACTCGAGTGATTTTCTCCCCTATTCTTTTTTTTTTTTTTTTTTGGTTTTTGGGTCACACCCGGCATTGCTCAGGGGTTACTCCTGGCTCCATGCTCAGAAATTGCTCCTGGCAGGCACAGGGGACCATATGGGGCACCGGGATTCGAACCGATGACCTTCTGCATGAAAGGAAAACTCCTTACCTCCATGCTATCTCCCCGGCCCCATCTCCCCTATTCTTTAACCAGGTTTAAGGTTAAAAAGTTTCTGCAATGTCAAATTATAATTATTTGTGATAATGTGTCAGCAGTATCTGACACATTCCAATTTAAAAGAAATACGAAGAAAAAGTCAGTACATGTCAGTTTGAGAACATTTAACTGCACTAGACAGTCTTTTCTGAGAATATCTGAAATCCTGTATACACATGAGAGAAAAATCTTATGCAGTTCTAAAGAACTCATAAGATAGTATGTTCTGTGGCTCATTAGCTTGCCCCTTTGATTTGTTCTGTCTTTATCACTCAGGAAGTAGCTTAACTGAGTCATTCAACAGATTGGCTCACAATTTTGTATACGTGGTCAAATAAAAATATAAACCCAAAGCTGGTGTAAGGTCCAAAGGCCTTAATACGACATTATTGAGGTCATGAACCTTATCTCGGGCTCAAACTCAAATCCTGTTGTTTGTACACTAACCCAAATAAATTTATGGATTGTCTTTTTCTGATTCTCTTGTGAAAATAAACAGTCAGGATTTGGTAAACTTCCTAGATTTGGTTTAATCTTTGGTTAAAGAAATGGTCCAAGACCTGCAATAATGTTCATCTTACTAGTAAAAAAAAAACTGGATGAACTTCTGGTAGCACTAAAATGTCCTTGTAGAGGATGGAAATTCAGGTCTGAGATGTATTGGGGGGAATTCAGCACGAGTTGCTTACAGTGAGTATATTTAATCCAGATGACTGCCTTATTTCCCCTAAATATTCAGATTATCACTTCATCAAGATCTAAAGAGAATTATACAGACTTGAAATTGCCTAAAGAGGTCAATGCACAGTTAATTTGTGTGTTCTCTGTGGCTGTTTTTGTCCATGAAACATGTGAACATTGGGAGATATTACCATATTTATTCTTGGATGGTATTATGAGGGGGAGAGATGATAATATTGTTACATCAGAAGATAATAATAGCCAGACCAGATCTTCACTGTGTGGGCCTGAAAGAGAGAAGGGAGAGAACCTCCCTTTGGATATCTTCCATATTTCTTCCATATAAGTTTAGCAGAGCCTTCTGGCATTAGGAACAAGGACATAGATTCTCATGTCCATCAGCCTGGGTGCAAATTCTAGCACCACTATTGACTTACTGTATTTCCTTGGGTCATCTGTGTACATTTTTAAAATTGCACCAAATAGAAAAGCCTTTGTCTGGAAAATGGGCATTTTGCTTCACCACATAATTCCTATGAATTCAAGTCTAAGGGAAGCTCTCTTCTCAATATTCAATCTATACCAGGGAATCTCATATGTCAGATTACCCTAGCGGAGCTGCTATGTCCTGGTCCTTGCAAGGGTAAATCAGACCTTGGGTCACTTCTCTTTAGTGACTGGACAGGGCAGACCTTTATGATTGTTAGTTCCTGGAATCATCATTGGGACCAGATACCAGATATTTTGCAAGATGGGCTCCCATATCTGTCTTTAAAACAACTGGGTAAAAATAATGATTAACCTGCTTCCATGAGAAGATTGGGGTTAAATGAGGTATTGTAACCTACCCACTCACAGTTCTTTTTTCCCCTCTTTTATCTATTTAATTTGAAGCAGGAAAGGTGGGTTGGGGCACACCTGGCTGTGCTCAAGTGTTATTCCTGGCTATGCACTCAGGAATTATTCTTGGACCTCATGAGATGCCAGTAATCAAACCTGAGTCATCTCTGTGCAAGGCAAGAGCCCCCACACCGTACTATCACTCTGCCCCTTTTCCTTCTTCTAAGAGCAGATATTACCTGTCATAAGAGAAACCATGGTCTAAGCTTATTGTAAATACTAACACTTAAATAATCCCACACCAAAGTCTTTCTCTTTGCCAAAGGTTTATTCACTGGTATGTGTCTATATTTCTGCTCATAATTTTAGAAATGTTACAATGAGTTTTCAATACTCTTCTGTGATTCTCAGCTAGTTAGCGATAAGCACAAGTATCACATATAGCAGTCTTGAGTTTCTTAAAGAAACATTGCCAATCATAATACATCAAAGAGGAAAAAAGCTCAAAGGAGATGAAGCAACCTGAAAAGCAGAAATAAGAACCAATTTCCACAAACATTTCCCTAAGATCCCCTGCAAACAAAGAGAGCCAAAGTAAGCCAATGATGAAGTAAGACACTGGTTTTCCATCATAGCTGCAGATATCTTTTCCAAAGATTTTTGAAGCATTTAATCAGTTCAAATTATCAATGGGGAAAAATTTAGATAAATAATAGTATGAAATCATTTTTCTCTTTTTTGTTTCCAAGAAACAATAGTAGCAGTCCTTCCAATGCCACTGTGTCCATTCCTGTCTGATGATTTCTTTGAGGTACTATTTCCTTTCAGATCTTGTCTCTATCACATTTCCCTATTCACCTCACTTGCCTATTCCAGCCCCTGTTGTGTTAACTGAATGTGTAATAACTCAGTGTGGAGCTGTTTTCTCAGTCTAAAACTCTACTTTCCAGACAGCTTCATGCTAAATGCCCTCACCTCTTCACAGAGATCTACACTGATCTTACTGTTTATTATCAAAAGATACAGGTCCAGAGACATAACAGAGCATGGAGGGCATTTGCCTTGTACAGGGCTGACCCAGGTTCTATCCCCGGCATCCCATATGGTCTCGGGAGCCTGCCAGGAGTAATTTCTGAGTGCAGAACCAGAAGTAACCCCTGAGCACCACCAGGTGTGACCCAAAAACCATTAATGCTTTTTTCTTAATACCATAGCCCCCTTAAAAACTATAGACTACACTCCTATACTCATTAGTTTTCTATTATGTTTACTTTCCATATCCTTCCCTAAAGTAATAATAAGTTCAGTGAAGGGATGGGTAATTTGTGTTTGTTTACTTGTTTGTTTTTGGTTTGGGGGCTATACCCACCCAGTGGTATTCAGGGATTACCCCTGGCTCTGCACTCAGGGGTCATTCCTGGTGGTGCTCGGGGGACCACATGGGATACCCAGGATCAAACCAAGGTTGGCTGCTTACAATGCCCTCCCTGCAGGCCCCAGACATGGGAATTTTGAGTTAGTCCTTCTGTTCATTGATATACTTTGGTTGTCTATAAACAGTACCTCCTTAAGCAAGCAAAAATGAGTCAGCCTAATAAAAAGTAATTATCTTTTCACACTTGTTCCAATGAACACACGCAGAAAAAGAAAACAATGAAGTAAAAAAATTGTACTTCTGGTTGGTCATTAAACAAAATGGGAAACATATAGAGTCTGGTACTGGTGGTACTGAAATATGAAATAAATCAGAATCATGAAGTGCTGTTTAATTCCGTTTTGAAGCATCATCTTGAAGAGAAGCTAAATGAAAATAAGTTAGAAAGCCCTGGAACAAGAATCAAATATTATATGCAGTGATTGATTCTACTAGGCAACTATAAAATGACAACCTTCATGCCAAAGGAAAAAGATTCATTTAAGAAATTAAATTAAGGGGCCAGAGAGATAGCATAGAGGTAAGGCGTTTGCCTTGCGTCCAGAAGGACGGTGGTTAGAATCCCGGCATCCCATATGGTCCCTGTGCCTGTCAGTTTAGAGCCAGCCTGAGCGCTGCTGGATGTGACCCAAAAACAAAAAAGAAAGAAAGAAAGAAAGAAATTAAATTAAATAGTATCAAAATTGGCATATGTAAGTAACTAGAGAAAGCACTGCTGTAAAGAAAATATGATAGTTTTTTTTTTCAAAATATCCTTTAATATGATAAACAAATTTAAATCAATTTGTTTTAAATTAGACCAAACTTATTAGAGAATTATTCCATATTCTAATTTTAAGTAAAATGAAAACCAAGGAAGGTTGCTTACTCTCCCCCTTCTCTAATCTCCTTAACCTTGTAAATTATTTTTGGGGACAAATTGATGGCTAGCAAATGGATACTGAGCTGAATATTTAATATCATTTTCTCATCACATTACTGAGAGAAAATAAAAGTGTTTACTTTAACACATTTGTAAAACAGTGTTAAATTTACAGGAATTGCATGTACATAAAATAATTTATAGCTCAAAATCATTATATCATATGTTACATAAATCAGATATTTTGCGATTAAAAAGACCAAAAAAATGGCAATGTATATAAGAAAATGTGCAAATGCACCAAGGTCTCACAGATGGTGCCTAAAAAGAAAAGTTCCATAAAGTCTAATATTACAGATGACCAACAACATACTGTGATTGAAACAAACAAACAAAAAAGCAATAATCCCAATTTTTCCCAGGAAAGATGGACCAAGAGGGTGATTCTCTTCAACTCGTGTATGAAACCAGAATAATAGTATAACTAATAGAGGAAGAATTCCATAAATGTATTTCACCTGAAGCATTTCATAGTTGTAAATATCTTTTTTTTATTTTTTGGGCCACACCCAGTGACACTCAGGGGTTACTCCTGGCTATGCGCTCAGAAGTCGCCCCTGGCCTGGGGGACCATATGGGGCACGGGGGATCGAACCGCGGTTCGTCCAAGGCTAGCGCAGTAAGGCAGGCACCTTACCTTCAGTGCCACCACCCGGCCCCTTTTTTTTAATTTTTATTTTGATCATATTGGCTTTCATATCTTTCATTTTAGGTACATAATATTTTAGGTACATATTAATATTGAATCAGGGGAATACCCATCACCAAATTTGTCCTCCCCCCATCCCTGTTCCCTTCATGTAACCCATATCCCCCACCATCACCCTCCAGGCTGCTAGAGTAGGTGGTCCCCTCTTTGTCTAGCTTACTATTAGTGATCATATATCTGTTTGGTCCTGGTACCCTCCCTTGTTTCCCCCTCTATTTGAGAGGCAGAGTTAGACAATTCCAGTTATGTGGCTTTGTTTGAAAGTTTCAAGTATCTTTATCAAAATCAAAATCATGCCAGGTAAGTGAGAGACTTTCCAGTAAATCTCTCTGATTCCCCCAAAGTTCCATAAATTTCTTCATCTTAGTGCCTATTTTGGTTTTCAGTAACATTGTTATTAAATAAAGATCATGCCCACAGCCCCTCAAATTTAGCTGCTTTATAATATATCTGTTAAGACTTGCAGATTCACAATACTTGGAAAGAGAAGGAGGCAGGGAATAATATCCCTGCACAAATAAGCACAGAATAATATCACCTAAAAAGCAACACTAGTAATGGTTACCTCCTATACAGACCTGTATCTTCGAGATTGTGGGACAAAGTGTCTATTAAATTACTAAGAAGTGCCTTCAAATCTCAAAGACTATCAACTCAAAGAAATATATCCAGATGACCTAATCACTTCAATAAATCTCTTTTATCTGATAAAAGACTACTGCAATACTTTGCTGAAAATAGTGTTTCTGTGTTCTTCTAAATAAGAAAGAAAGAAAAGGTAGCATAAAAAGAATTAGAAGGCTCAGCAAAAAGATTTAGAATAGTAAAAGGGATGTGATCTAAGGATCCATAGCCAGAAGGATCTTCTCTTTATCACTCTGGGAGAAAAAAAAAGGGAGAAAAAGAAAATTTATGAGTATCCTCCTTATTATACCACACCAGACCACACACTCCTTTCCTCCCATGGAAAGGAGGTTCTGGAGCTAAAGACAATGATATCTAACTGTTTCATTTTGTACTTGTTCTTTTGATACAAACAAAATATATTACTTGCATCAAAACTAATTGAATTTAATAATGTTTGAGGTTTGAAATGCCTTCAAAGTGGATTTATGATATAGGATTCACTCATCTATTTGTTTAATGAAATTTGTTTAGAGAATATATAGAAGCATTATTTTAAGTACCATATATAATTTTCCTGAAAGCAAAATAGTCTGAACACATGTGTAAAATTTTGCAAATTCTGATCTGGCAAAAATAGGTGAAATTTGGTCTCTAGATACCATATTCTCCCTTCACATTTCTAGGAAAACTGACATCTAAACATCATTTACCTGATTGATGCTTTTGTACCTGTGCTAACAACTTTATAGCATGTTGGGTCTACAAAGTACCCAGAATTCTATCCATCCATGTGTCTCTCCACTCCTCCTTCACTAAAGTATAATACTGCATCTTTTCAGATGCTCAGAACAATTGGACAATGCCAAAAAGGTTTGAGGAAAGTATCAACTATATCGTTCTCAGACCACTTATCACCTGTCTTCCACCACAAACTCTCACTCTTGGAGCCTACCAGGACCTAACATTCATTGATCACATCATCCTTTCTATGTCTCTTATACCACCTTACTATGCCCTTTCTTCTCATTGCTCAATCTCAAACTTATTATATCTTTATTACTCTCTTGTGGTAAATACTTGACCACATTCAAACCCAATGTTCACTTTCTCTGTGTGTTGTGCCCTGGTTTGGAATACATTTTTATTCCACAGAAACTAAGATTACACGAGTGCCAATGGCTCTTATTCTGAACACTTGAGTACCAACCCAAGAGATCCCTGAGTCCTGGAAAGCACTGAAACTTTGGAGATATGCTTTGTACATGTTATCAACCACTCCTACAATGGGCAATTCTTCACTGCTGCTTCCTCACATTTCCAATACATCCTCCTCAGTCTTCCCTCTCAACTCAAGAAAGCAATGCAAAAGGTAAATGAAACCCAAAACTGTTTGTTTGTTTGTTTGTTTGTGGAGGTGTCACACCTTGTGGTGGTCAGGGGTTATTCGTGGCTCTGTACTGAAGGATCATTTCTGGCAGTGCTCAGAGGTATATGGGATGCAGAAGATCAAACCCATGGTGTCCACATTTGCAAGGCAAACATCCCTACATGCTATTCTATCACTCCAGGCCCCCAAAATGGATTTATTCTGAAAGAATAAACAAGATCAATAAACCTTTAATTAGACTCATGAAGAAATAAAGAAGCTCCAATAAATTATATCATAGATAAAGGGAATAAATTATAACATAAATACAAAAGATTTTAATAGCATAATACATAAACAATAAATAGAAAAATACCATAAATACAAAAGATTCTAAGAAGCTACTATAAAATACTACCTGCAAAATACAAAAACATTTCTATGAAAAGATATAAACATATCTGTATTAATTGCAATGCTAAGTACAATATCCAGGATATGGAAGTCACTCAAATGTCCAATAACAAGATAAGCAGATTTAAAAAGTTGCATTAGATAAGCATAATGGAATATTATGCCACTATCAGAGAAGATAAAGTCTTGGTATACTTGATGAAACTGGTCGGTATTATGTTAACAAAATAAATCAGAAGGAATACAAATTCCAGATGACCTTTCTCATCTCTGGTATACAGAGAAACAAAACAAGGCAATAATCAGTATTAAATAAAGACAAACTTTGGCCTGGTACTAAACTGAGATAACCTAGCAGAGGGGCTTGGGATATGAGAGAGGGAATGAAGAGATGGACTAGAAGTAACAATGATGAAAAATCTTGGCATTTTGGAGAGTAGAAGGTACAGTAATTAAACAGCAAAACCATAAATGTTCACAGTATTGTAAGCAGGTGACTTCGACTATAATAATTATATTTTTAAAGTTAATAAGTAAAAAGATTCCACAGTCTCATAATTGATTATTTAACTTGTGACTCCAAAATTCTTGTGCAATATGTTCTTCCCAATATGTTTCAAGCCGTTTTCAATAGGTTTTAATCCAACCCCATCTACACAAAGGCAATTTCACCTTACCTCATGTTTTTGTTCCAGCACAACCTTGTAAGAAAGGTCTCTATTCATTTATTTATTTATTTATTTATTTTTGGTTTTTGGGCCACACCCGGTGACGCTCAGGGGTTACTCCTGGCTATTCGCTCAGAAATCGCTCCTGGCAGGCACGGGGGACCATATGGGGAACCGGGGGATCGGGAACCGGGGGATCGAACCGCGGTCCGTCCTAGGTTAGCGCAGGCAAGGCAGGCACCTTACCTCCAGCGCCACCGCCCGGTCCCCAAGGTCTCTATTCTTACACAAAATTGCTCACCCCATGCTCCAGCACTTCCTACTTCCTTCTTAACTCTATTTCCTCTAAAGTCTCCATTATGATGCAACTTCCTATTATTTTACCCAACTCTTCCCTGATACCTCATCTATCAAAGTAACAGCTCCATGAAGCCAAGATTATTTGTCTGGTTTATTCTGCACTCCTCTAATCCAAGAGAGTCTTATGCAACAACAACATTAAAAGATCTTATGGTATATGAATAAATGACTTTGAGAAAATTATAGCACTGAGATTAAAAGTTATTCTTTGGAGTCAAACAATATAAAAATTTGAGGAGCAGCTTCGAGCACTTGAGCAAGAAAGTTTTCTGCCAGTCATTTTTTCATTTCTGTACAAAATAGAAAATAAATGGTGCCATAGATTTATTGAAATAACAAAACACTAGGTAAAGCAATCAGTAAAATCTTTGGAACATGTAAACAACCAACAAATGAAAAGCCACTTTTACATTATCCTAGGTCAATTGGTAGACATTTTCATATTTACATTCTGAATGGTTTCATTTCTCACTATTTTTTAAGTCCAAAACCCCAAAAACCCCAGTTTATGCAATTTAACATACATATTGCCATCATCTGCAAAGGTTGGGACACAAATGTAAGATGATACCTGGCTACCAACCCCAAAGGTATTCCCCCAACTTCCTCCTTACTAAAACCTCTTCCTTTGATATGTAAAAGCCCACCTGAATTACTCTGCCCTGACCCACCCCGTTGGATTTTTTCCAAATAATAAAGAGAAGCAATTCTGACTTGTGGGTTGAGGCAAAGAGGAAAAGGCCAATGGCCCCATGTCCATTCTTTTCTGACTGGCTTGGTATTATTTCTTCACCACTATCTGCTTCTTCAGACACAGCTGCATGGGTTTTAGAAATATGGTGCCTGAGGCAGTCTCTCAACTTGTGAATTTTTATTTTACACACAAATGGAAATGCTCAACTCCAATACATTTGTGCATAAGTTTCCAAGTATTAGCAATCTTTTTGGCCTCATTCTTAACCATCCTTTTTACCTCTGGCCCTCAAGACAAGAACTCATAACACTGCCAATAAGTGTATTCAGGCACACAGCACAGAAAATCGTAGCAAAAATATAAAGTCTGGCATGTTTGCAATATGATGCCTAAATATAATGCAATCATGAATTATACATGAGTGAAAAGTTCATTTCAACCTGGTGAAATGTTACCAAGTGTCATCACTGCATTATTTTTCATACCGTCTTCAAGAACAAGGTGGAATGAAAATACTGACTCTAGAGAATGATGAGCACAATCTACATGAAATGTACAATACATGACTTTCAGGGTTCAAAGGTCATATTCATGGTTATGTGATCACAGGAAGATCAAATGAAGAACATAGGTAGGAAGGACCACCACATTTTTATTTTCAAATGAAGGAACTGAGCAAATCTATGGAGTATCTTCTGTGATGACAACAGGCAAAACTAGAAAATGCTTCTCCCTTGGAAGAAAATTTACTTGCATAAAGCAAATCTCCCAGAATGGAGCCAGGCAGGTAGCCTGATGGAACAGAAAGGACAGAGGCACAGAAATAGCAACCGACACAGTATCCAATGCAAAAATAAAAAATATACTTGTGCAAGGTCTGATTCAGAGTTAAATGACCTGAATTCCAGTCGTGGCTCTACCTGAATACTCCTTGAATAAGGTCCCTTTTCCCTTAGGTCTCATTTTTATCAAGGCTGTGCCTTCAGCACAGTCTGTATTTCTATATGTGTATTACATGTATGAGGTGTTTGACTATCATTTGTAGGGGCAGAAAAAGAAAAATACTTTGTTTGGGTTTTTTTTTTCTTTCAGTTTTTGTATCCTAAGATTCACAAGACTATCCTGAGTCATTGTAGTCTAATGATCATTCTATTTCAATAAATAGAAAATAAACATTTTTAGGGGCCGGAGCAATAGCACAACTGGGAGGGCATTTGCCTTGCATGTAGCCAACTAGGGTTCAATCTCTGGCATCCCAGTGGCCCCTTAAGTCTGCCAGGAGTGACTTTTTTGAGCCAAGAGCCGAGGTATGAAAAAAAAAATCCCACAAATACAAAAGAAAAGAAAATATACATTTTACGAAAAGGGTAAGAATGAGCAGTTGACTCACCATTTCTCCCCCACCCCCAAATGCATAAGTGAAGCAACTGAAGCAAAAAAGCAAAATCAACACAGTTTGGAGATGCCTTCTTATGTACATTTTAAATGTCTTTCACCCTCAGATAGTATTGAAGTATCACAGATTTTATTGACTCCGTGTATATGTCTCTGTGTGTGTCTGTGTGTGTGTCTGTGTGTGTGAGCAAGACATTAATGAGAATCCAAAAATGCTACATAAAGAGGATTCCTTCTGCCACATTTGTGAAGCTGAGGAAAATTCCATTTTCCCAGAATTTGAGTCTGTAATCTATGACTTCCCCAAAAAGAGCTTTACTGACATTTTTTTTTTAATAAATTCAACTGCTGTGCATCATGTCCTCAAATACATCATCCAGAGCTGATGACTAACTCACAGCAAACCTGTCTCCTCTAGAGGCCTGGTTGAAATGCTGCCATTCTTCTTAATGCTGCCAAGTATTTCAGTCATTAATAATAATTTTTACATAGAAGTTTTTTAACATTTCTAAGGAAACCCCTCCCCATAGCTTTGCAAGGTTGACAGCTTCCATGTGCATGTATATTTTAAGCATCAATGTGGACAAAAAATTATAAAACATGATAAGTGAATTTTCTCAAGAAACTGCTCATACTCCAGAGAGATAGTCCAAAGGTCATGGTACTTTCCTTGCACATAGATGAGTGAGTTCAACTTCAGTACCACATGGGAGCCCCTGAGCATGACCAGGAATGATCCCTGAGCACAGAGATGGGAGTAAGTCCAGAACATTACTGGGCATGGCTAAAAAGCAAACAAACAAAAATACTCAATGACCATTGAACCAGAAATCTGACCATAAACACCACTTTTTTTTTTGTTTGTTTGTTTTTGGGTCACACCCGGCAGTGCTCAGGGGTTACTCCTGGCTCCAAGCTCAGAAATTGCTTAATTGCTCCTGGCAGGCATGGGGGACCATATGGGGCACCGGGATTCGAACCGATGACCTTTTGCATGAAAGGCAAATGCCTTACCTCCATGCTATCTCCCGGGCCCCTTATAAACACCACTTTCAATTATCTTTGGCCAGGACTGGCCCACCCATAGTTTTAATTACTAGGGAGATTACTTAAAGCATATCACAATGTAAATAACTTGGGAGATATTTCTATCTGTGGGATTTCTAGAAACATAATCAATTCTAGGTGTCAAACTATGTAAAATTTGGTAACTAGATTATCATTCTGCACTAAATAAGTCTTGGGAGATCTAGCATGCCACCCACGGGCCATATGAAGCTTTTAAAATTGAAAACCCATATATACATATGTCTATGCATATATAGATACATATATATTCATTCCATAAAAAGTAAACATTCCCTTTTACCTTACTTAACCCAGCATGTTTTTCACATATGTGAAGTGCTTATTGTTTGAAAACATATCAATGTCCATAATTCATAGTTGGAAAATCCATTTTTATCTATGAGACTACAACTCACAGACTTGTAAGCTATGTTATTGTATGGTAGGTCATTATTCCAAAGGAATGAAAACTAGATTTTACAACAGTCTAACTCAGGATCAATATATTACTATAAAAATCATCAGCAATCAATTATGCATTTATATCTCAAGGTCTAAAAGTTAAAAAACAATCTATGTTCTACTGATGAAGGTTCTTTTCTTTTCTTTTGACCCTGAAATCCAAAAAACAGTTTTTGAACCAGGGTGAATTTGTTGATATTTGAGGACCAAACAAAACCTAAAATTGAATGTTGTTATTGTTGTTGAAGTGAGACCCTTGCTTTTTAGGTTCCTTTAAACTCAGTGAATACTTCAAATAATGTTACACAAGAATATAAACGTTGACTTTCAGTACAATGGGCTCACAAAGGCATTGCCAGAGATATTCAGTGTAACTCCCATTTATGATTCCCTGTGGTCCAATGATGAGAGGTGTAAACAGTTACCAACTGGTTACCAAAATTACTGGGCCCAGTCACAGAGGACACAAAGTGCCTGTAAGTAAATAAACACTGTCCCTCCACCAGCAGCAACAACCTTGCTGCTAGTCATTCAGCGCCAAAAAATACTTCTGACAAAATGGTGCATGACACTGAGTGTGCTTTCAAAGGACCTACTTGGCCCTTGGTTATGTTTATCTTCAGTGTATGAAGGGCTCTCCTCATGGGAGAAAACACCCAATATCCATCATAGGATGCTTCATATTTTGATGATTAAAAGGCACTTGCTGTGTCTGGAGGGAGGAGCCATTGATTTATTTTCACCACTTTTTCCTGGCTTTCAGCAATTAAAAAGAGAGGAACAAGCCAGATAACTCATCTGCTAGTTTGGCATGCCTGGTAGTCATGGGAGCCCATGCCGAGACCATCTGTTCAGTCCCCAGCCCTTTCTAAAAACACACACACACACACACACACACACACACTCACATACACACAGATGATATCAAAAGGGGCATGCTCCAAGCCTACTAATGAGCCACCCGAGGTAAACCAGAAGGCCCCAGCCAAAGCAGTTCACCCACCCACATTCCTTCTCCAAAGATACGTATGATGTTTGGGTTAACACAATTATTTTTAAGTTGATCTTCTTAAACAAATATAAAAATGAATTTGAACATCTCTGTATTGGTCCTGTCTCCTTGACTTTCCACGAAAGGTAGAGAATCAATAGAAATACACCTCAAACATGATCTATATCATGTTCAGTACTTGCCTGATAGTGCATCCATGTGAAAATCCAGCTCTTGGATGCCCCTGTTACTATAGCCAATAAAATGATCTGCAACAAAGCATTTAGATGCCAGTCACTCCTCAGAAAAAAGAGTGATCCATTGCTCTACAACAATAACATAAAGCCGGGGCCCGGGAGATAGCATGGAGGTAAGGCGTTTGCCTTTCATGCAAAAGGTCATCGGTTCGAATCCCGGTGCCCCATATGGTTCCCCGTGCCTGCCAGGAGCAATTTCTGAGCATGGAGCCAGGAGTAACCCTTGAGCACTGCCAGGTGTGACCCAAAAACCAAAAAAAAACAAAAAACAAAAAACAAAAAACAAAAAAACAAAACACAATAACATAAAGCCAAGGGAGATGCTCTCTCCTTTGGCATAAAGACTCATCTATTACAAAACATTGCCAATCCTAAATATTAAGTTGGGATCAAAATCTACATTAGTGAAAATAAATGTTGTGACCAGTATGATGCCTTCCTTATTTCATGCATGCATACAGTTGGTAAACTGTATTGGAAATATTTTATGTTTCTTAGATACTTTTAAGCATACCCTATGAACTCTAAAATATAATTTGTGTGAAGTATGTTCTAGGGTTCTCAAAAAAAGGTCCCTAAAATGATGAACTTCTGGGATCTAAGGTCATTTTAGAAAATACTTATTGGCTAGATTTTAAGTTCTCTCTATTTGAGATATATGTAATAGGTAGGTAGGTAGGTAGGTCGGTAGGTAGATGATAGGTAGGTAGTTAGATAGATAGATGATAGATAGATAGATAGATAGATAGATAGATAGATAGATAGATAGATAGATAGATAGATAGATATGTGATAGATATATATTCATATATATATATATATACCAGTATATTTCACATATGTGATCTTAAGACTTATAAATAAGTTTAGTCTGTTGTTAAAGATCAAGTGATTTTATTGGTATAATTGAGGTTCTAATAATTGAGGTTCATTGTTACAATGAAACTTATGTAATAACATTAAAGCTTATAAATTAACATGCTGTGCATCTAAAATTTGCACAGTATGTTACACATGAAACAAATTTGTTTTTTATTTAATCAAAGCATTTTACACACACAATTTAAATTTTGTTCCCACTAAGAAATAAAATATATCCCTAAAAAAGCCTAGTAGAAAAGTTGCTACTGAATGAGAAAAAGATGAAGGACATATACTCCAATCTACCCAATAGAATATATAAAAAGATGTGGGATAGATAGCAGATAGCAGATAGAGTTTTGGGGACAAATGAATGAGAAGGCTGAAAACAGGGCAATCATTCTGAAAAGTCTTTGTATTCAACAGTTCCTTTCCCTGCATACACACCTCCATCTATTTTTAACATCTATCTCTCTTTCCCACAGAAATGCTGAGGAATGTTTTATGGAGAACCTGAGCCTGAAGAATGGGGGTGAGCAGATACTGAGACATCAGCCCTTCTTCCTGCTGAGCCACAGGATAGTGCCCACTAAGCACAGGCATCTCTAAGAGGCATTGCTGAATTCCACTTGAGAGAGAATGAGGACATTGTGAACATGATTTCTTGGGGAAATCCCCAACAGAAACTGATCCAACTCATCACAATAAAAGTTAACTAACGAATAAATTGATTTTCCACACAAATGTTTTCATCAGGATTTATACAAGAACATGATCAGGGAAAAAAAAAGAATTATCAAATGTTTTAGAAAATCCTATAATTGAAAAATAATAAAAAATAGATAAAGGAACAAAAATTAAAAATTTGGTGGATCGGATGATAGCACAATGCATAAAATGTTTGCCTTGAACATGGCTGATCTCGGTAAGATCCTCACCATCTCACCTTGGCACCCCAAGCACCACCAGGAATGAACCCTGAGCACAGAGCCTGGAGTAACCCCTGAGCACCACCAGGTATAAACCCAAAACCAAAAGAAAAAAATTTCAAACAACTGCTGACTGATATAAATATAAGATTCTGTATCTATAATTTAAAAACAAGATGTGATAAAAATGACTCATAAAAAAGTATTCTTTCACTTTAAAACATGAAAACAAAAAATTCTATTCAATAATAGGATTAGAAGATAAAAGCAAGTAGGGAAAAAGTAGATAAATAAATAAGACCAAATAAACAACAACAAAACAAAAAATCAATTATAAAAAAAATCTATGTGACCCAATATCTAATAGAACTTTCAACAGAAATTACCAAACTATCTATAGAGAAATTATCAAAAAGAAATAATTCAGGTATATTTCCCAGAACTGAGCCATTGCATTTTAAAATTCCTGAAAACATTTAGCAAAATCAAGATTTGCACCATATTCATAAACATTTAATGTGAGAGGGAATGTTACATACAAAGAAATAGTAAAAAATGGCATCAAATTCTCAACCTAAACATTAGACGTGAGAAGACTGAAGCAGAGTGACACTTCAAAATTCCAAGAAAAAGACAATTTGCATTAGATACTCTAACATTGACTTCAAAATTGTCATTCCTACATTAGGAGGCAGAATAAATGCATTTTTATACATACAAGCAATCCTCTACAATTTACTCTACTTAGGGATTCACCAAATGAAAGATAACCTAAGATCAGAGGTCTCATAATAAAAGGTTTTAAAATGTCTGAAATGATAGCATGAAGTGCACAGCTCATAGTAAACAGGGATATTTGAAAGTACATGGAATTAAAATTAAAGGGTAGAAAAGGGAAGAGAATGATAAAAAAGAAAGGAAATAGAAAATAAAACAGCAAACAAAACTAAAAACCATACTTAGATTAATGGTAATTACCAGAGCTGTAGAGGCTAATACCACTACCAAGGAGGGAGCAGGTGGATAAACCAGGTTTAATGTTGGGTGGAAACTAGAATTTTGGTAGAGATAATGAGAATGTATACAAATGTCAAACTAGAATGTTATACTCCTGAAGCCTATAGCATAGATTGAACATAATGTATAAGACAATATTGCTACAACTAAAGAGTAGGAAGTAAGAAGGAAAGATTAGGAGATAAGAAAGAAACATAGTGGATGAAGTATACTGAGTAACTATCATAGTATTTTCTATTTTTACAAGTTTGTAGAAATAAATAGAGGAAATATTGATGTTATGGAACAATGAATAAGATAGGAGTCTAAGGAAAGGTTTAAATGAAGCAATAATAGAATTTCAAAGGCACTTGAATCCTTTGTTTTCTTTGACAAAACTAAACAGTACCTTCAGTTTTGTAGCACGCTGACAAAAATGTAGCTAGTTCGATTCATTTAAAATTATGTCCAATGGGCCATGACTAGATTTATTTCCTCTTGTGTTAATCATCAAATTGCCTCTACCTTTTATTTAACCATTCCAGTAAATGCCTCCCAAAAAATCACGTAGTTTGGAATTGAGCACAATTGCATTACACATCAAAAATTATTTTTCTCTGAGAGAAATTAAGAGAGTAATACTTATATTCTGAAATTCTCTAATTACCACCGGGGTAATTATCAATCCTCTTCTCTCCCATCCTCAGCCCATGCAGACATACACAAAAACATAACAAAGAAAAGTGTTAGCAACTTGTACAAAGTTCTTGCCATATATCCCAAACTATATTTTAGTTTACAGAGATTCTCTCTGTGCCTTCGTCCATCCTTTAGTCACTAGTTTTCTTGATTCTGAAACAAAAACTCATTCCTAGTATGACTTTAGCATATCTGTAAAGGAAGAGACATTGAAGTAACCAACCACAATAACAACCAAAAACTTTAAAATCAATACAGATTTGTATCAAGAAGGCAGTAATAAAGATACAAAAAGCTTCTTCACCTCATAGTTAAAGTTACTGCAAGAAGGAAGAAGGATTCAATTAAAGTACCATAATGTACTCTCGTGGCCAGTCAGAAGCCTTAATAAATAGCAATCAGGTATACAGAAATGATTAAGATTCCCCTCTACAGCTGTAATCGTTTGGTCAATAGATAACCTGTTAATTATCTACTATGTGCCAACAAAGAATTAGGCACTAAGACTTTTGAAGGATAAAATAGTGCTATTATAATTCCTCTTATAGCTATGGTCAGAAAACCAAGTAGTGGTGGGAATTTTGCACTGGTAAAAGCGGAGTGGTGTTCTTTTTTTCTTTCTTTTTTTTTTTTTTAATAACTAAACCCAACTACAAGCATACTTGTAATTATGGTGCTTAAACAAATTTATTTATTTATTTATTTTTTGGTTTTTGGGCCACACCCGGTGACGCTCAGGGGTTACTCCTGGCTATTTGCTCAGAAGTCGCTCCTGGCAGGCACGGGGGACCATATGGGGAACCGGGGGATCCAACCTCGGTCCGTCCTAGGTTAGCGCAGGCAAGGCAGGCACCTTACCTGCAGCGCCACCGCCCAGCCCCCAAGATATTTACTTAAAACAAAAATGAAAGAAAGTAAACAAAACCAAGTAGTGTGAAGTAGAAACAGGAGTAAGGAATAGTCAATAATATACTTCATAGAATGGATATTTTGAAGCCAATTCTCCAAGAAAATAAAGAGAGTAAAGACTTTTGCTATTTCAAGTTTTTCCAAACTTCATGAAAGATAAGGTGTTTTTCTTTTTTGTGAAAATTTTCCATTAAAAAATCATTGGCATTATGCGGGCCAGTACGATGCCACAGCGGGCAGGGCATTTGCCTTGCATGCAGCCAACCAGATTTGATACTCTGGTTCAGCATCCCATATGATCCCCTAAACTTGTTAGATCCCATATGATCCCCTAAGCTTGTTAGGCATGATTTCTGAATGTAGAGCCAGGAGCAATTTCTGAGAGCTGCCATATGTGGCCAAAAAAGAAAAAAAATTGGCATTAGAAATATCACTTATCAATGAAGTCTAGATAATATCAAATATTTAAAATCATCTATCTGGGAGTACAACTGTTCAAACTTTAAATATAGAGACAGTTATCCTTGGAGAGTTTATGTCAAGGAGAAGTCAATTATGTAAGTAGGAGAAATAGCACAGACCAGAAACTGCCCTACTGCTAAGAAGCTGAGATGGTATGGCAGAAAAGAGGTCTTGGGAAGGGACAGGTATAGGAGATAATTAGGAGATAGGGTACCAAAGAAGGACAAAATATAATATAGAAAACGAAGGATACATAACCTAATGTAGAAGGAATTTATTTACATATGAGACTAAAGGAGATGGTCCGGATACTTCATTGCTTCTTTTCATGAGTTCCTGATATATAATTGAAGATATTTTCTTCCCTCCCCCTATGAGCTGTAAGCAAGAAAGTTGATAAAGATATTATTTGAAATCTTTTTACTTGTAAAACATTAAGTTTCTCAAGACAGAGCCTTTTCCGAGAACTTTTTATATCATTTTACTCCAGATAAAAGTCAGGAAATTGACCCAAAGCTATTGATCTTTCTTTGTTTTTGTTTGTTTGTTTATACTTAAATTTACAAGACAACTAACCTATCCAGCAACAAAGTTGAACTATTGAAGAAAAATGTTAGACTGGTAAGACAGATTGTGAAAGGACCCTGGGACGATTTCCTGTTGTCTCCAAGGTTTCTTTTTCTCTATTTCCTCTGTGACTGACGATTCCACAGTTCCATATTAACACTCAAAATTGATCCAACTCCACATGGAGTATTAGAAACCACAGGGAAGTCAAGTCTGCTTGTAAATGAAAGTCCAAAATTGGGAATCCTCAAACGCCTGCCTGATCAAAGATTTTGCTACAAGCAGAAGATATCACTCCCACTATTCTTTCTTAATTCATCATCTAAAACTGTATAGTCATTTTTATAAAGCCATAAATTCATGGCAGCTTGTGCTTCAATCTCTGTCCATTGAAAGCTAATTATGTGTGTACCATTACTCTATTAGGGTGAATTTGATGGACGCCAGAAAAAAAAAGGAGTAAATACAGAATGGTCTCTCTTATATATGTGACTTAAAGTTACCAGCATGGGAGCAACTATGGTCCAAACACAACTTAATAAGAGAAAATATCTACATAATTTATTTGGGGGTTGCAAGTAAGAGGGAGAGGTCTGGGATCCTTAGGAGGGGTAGGGATGTTGGAAATATGTGTATGAGAAACAAATATTAACAGCAATGTAAAATACAGAATCTAACATTTATTTTTAAAGAATCTATACAGTATTCTCAGGTTCAAGTTTGGTGCCTCCTGAAAAATCCCTTCATGACAATTTCCCAAAATGGCTTCCCAACACAAAAATACACATATGTCACTTTGGAAATACTTTGTAAAAGGTACAATACTTGTCTAGGTTTGCCAAGAATTCTCTTGTGGGGCTGAGAAAGGCAGAATGATAACATAGTGGGTAAGGTTTTCCTTGCATATGGCTGACACAGTCTAGATCGCCGGTATCCCATATGGTCCCCCAAGCACTGTTAGAAGTAATTTCTGAGTGCAGAGCTAGAAAAATCACTGTTGTAGCCCTAAACAAACAAACAAACACAATTCTCATTTTTTGTAGCCACACCCAGCGCTGCTCAGAGCTTACTCCTGGCTCTATATTCAGGGATCACTACTGGTGAAGTCAGGAGACCATATGGGTTGCCAGGGATCCAACCCAGGTCAGGTGCATGCAAGGAATGCACCTTACCTACTGTACTATCACTCTGACTTCATGCCAAAAAAGTCTTGGTAAGTTACTTAAGATTCTCAATATAAGCTTACTCAACATTACAGTAAAAACAGGCACAAAGCCAGAGTAATAGTATAGTGGAGATGGTGTTTATATTCCTCAAGGTCAACCTAGATTTGATTCCTGGCAATCCATATGAGCCCCAAAAGCCAGTCAGAAGTGATCCCTAAATGCAGAGCCAGGAGTAAGCTCTGAGCACTGGTGGGTGTGGCCCAAAAACCAAAAAATAAAATAAAAATAAACTAAAAAAAAAGTAAGTCAGTACTATATGATTCTACCTAGTCTCTCCCTTGATTGTATGTAATCCATGACTTACTTTATTGTTTTTTAATAAACTACCAAACCACCAAGCATCCAACCTATTGCAGGCAGATCAATTTCTAAGCAAAAGATGGGTCTTTGTAGAATAGAGTGTAGATATTTAAGCCCCATAAACAGCTACACGATACCTCCTTCAAACTCCATAGTACTTACAACTCAGTAGATGCACAGAAAATTAGATATGAAAGTTGTGTAAAATATCACCCAGCACAAGGAGTGAAAATAGTAACACAAGAGGCTCAACTAGCCCTTCAAGGTTCAACAACTCCTCAGGCAATGGTTTTAGATACAATATTGTGAGATATAACAATCAATCATCACAAATTGATCACCATTTAAAAATTGATGATCTATTTTCAGATCATTGCATCTGTCATTCTGTTATAGCAAGCAATATGAACTGAAATAGTTATGTGCCTGCTAAGGGAGAAAGCTTAGAAAGTGGAAGAAAAACTTGAGAGGGTCATACTGGTGGTGGGATTGATGTTAGAATATTATATGTCTGAAACAATGGTATTATGAACAACTTTGAAACTCATGGTGTTATATTTTTTAAAATAAATAATGTAATCCTGGAGGCAATGACTAAGTCTAAAACTATATGTAATATCTCACATGCTAATCTTTGACTTTTAAAATAAAATTGTGACAGCTTTGGGAACAAAACAACCCTAACAATGAATCATTGTAAATAGAAAGGGAGCTATTAAAAAAATAGTGATAATTTTTCAACATTTGCTCTCCACAAAATCCTAAATCATTCGAAATTATCTTTGCAATGTACAATGAGTCCACAGGTATACTTTGTTGGAAAATACCTGTCTATGGGGGCTGAGGACATCAAATTTATTAATTTCCCAGACTTAGCCTTAGTTAACTTTTTTCTGTAGAACTATGAGTATATGAATGAAAGTGGAAATCACAGGTCAAGTTACTTATCACCAGTGGTTTTCAAATACATTTAAGATCAAATCAATAACTGCAATAATATAAGCTCAGGAAAACACCCCAGGTTTTGAAGTAAGTCACAATCCATAAATCCGAGAAGGACAATATTCTCAGAGTAGCACATTCAGCACTGCCCAGGTGTCAGTGAAAACATTCAAAAAACGTGTTCCACAAAGTGCCAAACAGAGAAAATAAGAAGAGCTTATAAGAAGAGAAAACAAATAGAGTAGCATCCTGAGTCCAATATTAAGAGTAACCGGGGGTAGGGGGCATGGAGCAATGGCACAGCGGTAGGGCATTTGCCTTGATTGTGGCTGACAGGATGGACCATGGTTCGATCACCCTGAGTCCCATATGGTCACCCTATCCAGGAGCAATTTCTGAGCCCAGAGCCAGGAGTAACCCCTGGGCTCCACTAGGTGTGGCCCACTCCCCCCCCCCCAAAAAAAAAGAGTAACTGGAAAGGACAATGGTGTGGAGGTCAAGTCTGCAAGTCGGAAGTGGTCAGTTCTCCTGGGACATCCATAAGAGAATAGGCATTCCAGGCATAAAAAAGGAACCTACAGAATAATAGTTAGTTCCATGTCTGGATGCTCCTGATAGTCCAGACACGGATTTCAGCAGCACTTCCTGCAAGACCAGCTTGGGGAGAGCCTAGTGTATTGAGATAAATATGGCATCTAGAATGTGACAATAGCAAACTCACCACAAGGGAATCGCATCATTGTTCTTTCCTTTATGAAAACGACCATGGCCACTGCATGGAGAATGGATCAGAGGATTGTGAAGTCAGAGACAGTAAGATTTGCAGAATGCCAGCTTCCAAACTAAATTTAAGTGACCTCTTTCTACAAATGCCAGGGGTCCGGCCTTGTCCTAAACATAGCTCTCCCGGTCTCGTATTGCTGCCTGAGAAGCACAGCAGAATCGAAACGTATTTGAAGGTTAATATGGTTTTTAATATCCTGTTAGATTTCCTTCGCTGGGAAAAGAAAAGCCACTCAAGACTGACGAAAAGATCTAATCCTTGAAGGGCTATTTTGATCATTCCAGCCCATTCTTCTTCTGACTATAGTCCTGAATAGAATGTGGTTAAGCTTTTGCAGGGAAAATAATTCTAATAACCATATTCACTGCCTTGTATTTCTTTAGACTCTGTCACAGAAAAAATATGGAGTGCTTTTTAAGTTGATTACATAATTTGCTGCAAGATCTGTTCCATTCTTAGTTAGCAGTAAAAATTATTAACTTGGCAAATGGAACCCTCCTCCTACTTTTTCCTTACTTGCTCTTGAAAAAGAATACAATTTATTATTTATAAAATATGACTCGTGAATAATAAACTGTCCCAAGCAAAGCATCTTAAAAGTCCCTCATTCCTATTAAAAGCTAAACCAATCAAGTCACTTGGATGTTGGATAGATACTATCTAAAAAGACAGATGATACCAAAAGTTTACAATTTCTGCTAAATATTTCTCCAATATGTTAAGGAATCTGAATTCTAATAGCAGCCTTTAAAATTGCCACTAAACCCAATAGTCTGTAAGATGTTACTTCTGGATAAAAAGCACTCATGTTCGCCCACGTGAGTGAAACACTAATTCAATGTCTAACAACACAAGCAATGCTTATTACAATTAGTCACTTTTAAATTATATTTTTAAAAACCGACCTGAATTTCTTTCAAAATAGAATAAAGCCTGAGTTTTTACTGATTGATTTTAAATTTACTCTTCCATCTTACTTGTTACGAAAACCCATCAGTTGGACCCACATTGGCAGTGTTTAAACATTCACTCCACAATAGACTGACTGTTCAAGAATTTATCTAAGCAAAGAGGCAGATTTAAAATAAAATTGCTTCCCCAATGCCAAATGAGCAGCCTCTACTTATGTGAAGTTCAAAGGTGATTCTGGGAAGGTGAGAGCTCTTAGAGTCGAAGATGGATGTTAGAATTTTCCAGATAAAGAAAGGTGTGAAGGACACTTTATTCAGATGAGCCTGTGTGTTCCGAGATACCAAAGCATGAACCAGCATAGTGAGCAACTGTGCTAAGTCTGGCTACAGAGACAGATGGTATTGAATGCTAGACATTCTTCTTGAACCAACTCTTTGAGCCTCACTTTCTCATTTAGAATAAAATGGCATTGCACTGAATTCCAGGTGAGGATCATTTTACTATGACCTTGTTTACTATAAATTAAGATCATTTGTGTGGTCTTAACACCACAAAGAACTTGTTCTCAGTTCTGAGTGCTGAGGAAAGTGACTTGTCTTTTCTGTCTCTTTTGAGAGTTCTCCCACCAGCCATACTGATGAACTGAGTTTCATGAGTGGTTTGGCCAAGGAAAGCCATAATATTTTCTATGTCGCTGTAGGTAAAGTAACATGTTATTTTAATAGTAGTCATTTCAGGCTGAGAGTGACTCACCCAGGTAAACAATTACATTTTATAATAAATAAGGGCACCACATAAACATATTGATATCTACGATATCTACATAATGTGATAATGACTTTATGTAGCATGGTACTACATTAACATTTCCTTTATTTAATTATTTTAAATCTGGTTTTATTCCAAGGGGGAAAATATCAAGTACAAATCCTTCCCATTCTACTTTCTATCATTTTTCTTATTTCTTCATCCAAAACATGCCATTCCTACCTATTTTTATTTTTATTATTTATTTATTTATTTTGGTTTTGGGGCCACACCCAGTGACGCTCAGGGGTTACTCCTAGCTATGCGCTCAGAAGTCTCTCCTGGCTTGGGGGACCATATGGGAACCGGGGGATCGAACCGCGGTCCTAGGCTAAGGCAGGCAAGGCAGGCAAGGCAGGCACCTTACCACCAGTGCAACCGCCCGGCCCCAACCTGCCTATTTTTAAAAAGTAAAAATCTAAAACTAGATTGACTCGTTTGTATAATGATAGAACTTTGACATAGATTTCCCATTTCTAGGGATATTAAAATTTTAAATCACATGATCCTAGCTGCGATATAATGAGAACTATCACAATTTCAAGAAGCTAAAAATTTATCAGACTCATCTTAATTGTTATTGTAAAGCTCTTACAGACTCAATTCCAGGCACCGCATATGATTGCCTGAGGCTTGCCAGAAGTGATTCCAGGGGTAAGACCTGAATCTTAGTTGTATAGTCAGATATGCCCTCACCCCCAAAAAAGAGAAGGCAATGAAGGAAAATGTTGCAAGATGCAAATGAGATTTTCAACGAATTTTTTCTTGCTCTTCCTATTAGAGAAGAAAATGTATCAGGAGCTATAACTCATGTCTACATGTTGCTTCCTAACAACTCTAGAATATATAATGGGGGTACTATACTGGTAACAGAAGTGAAAATGAAGTGCTCTTCTTCTATACTATATTTAACTCTATTCAATACATTTTAAACTTTATTAAATGTATGATTGTTGAATGTGTGCATGACATACATATCCAAATTCTTTTACTTCAAAATTCAAATTATTCCAAATTATAAAGGCATTGAGTTAAAATCAATAAGATAAAATTTAACACACACAAAAATATATAAAGTCCAGTTTCAAAAATAAAAATATGAAGAGGACCTAGTTTAAAATGCTAGAAATTGGCATAGTCATAAAGTAGAGCACTTTTAAGCTATTGAAACTAGTAAGTGCCAGAGAGATAGAATACAGAGCAGGGTTTTTACCGTACACATGGCCAGCCCACATTTAATCCACAACATCTCATAAAGACTGCAGAACTTCTAGGAATAATTCCTGAGCCTAAAGAGATGAGTAACCCCTAGACATTGCCAGGTATAACCCAAAGTCAAAACAACCAAGAAAATGATTTATCTAATATAACTATGCTATCTGACTATATAACTTTACAGACTATAGAATTGAAACTAGAAAGGATAAGTACTTTATCCGAGAATCTTAAAGTTAGTAAGTAGAGAGATGCAAAGCACATGGTCATGTGCATTGCAATCCTGAAAACTTAACCCTAAGCATGTTGCTTTCTATGCCAAAATGTAACTGTGTTACTGAAAGGAAGGAATATCATAATATAGTGTTCAGATATATAATGAACATATGCATTCATAGCCCTTAACTGTAGTACTAATATCAACATAATTCATGGTAAAAATCTTTTGGGTTATAAAATTCTAACGCCATGTTTTTGAGTCATGGCGTTTTTTTTGGTAACTTGAAGTGGTTCTTTTCATGTGAGCATTCAAGTGTTTTCTACAGTCAACCTATAATTATTTATCATTAAATATATCACCAAATAACTGAGGCATTGAGGATGGAAATTTTCATGTTGGTGTGATGCAGGTGACAAAATCTTTGAGCCAGTCCTGATGTACATTAAAGAGGGACATTGGGCCCGGGAGATAGCATGGAGGTAAGGCGTTTGTTTGCCTTTCATACAAAAGGTCATTATTTCGAATCCCGGTGCCCCATATTGTCCCCCGTGCCTGCCAGGAGCAATTTCTGAGCATGGAGCCAGGAGTAACCCCTGAGCACTGCTGGGTGTGACCCCCCCCCCAAAAAAAAAGAGGGACATTGCTTGAAGAAAAAGAAACAACACGTCTGCATGCTTTGTGCTGACACCCAGAACACTGTGTTCAAAGAACATGTATAATGGGTAGTCATGATAGCATGTGATCTAGATACTGCACCTTATGAAGAAAGGAACTGAACAGAGCTGAGTGAATGGAAACAGAAAAACATAAACTGTCAAAATGGAACAGCAATAAAATATGTCTCAATTTCTTTTCCATATTATTTCAGCAAACAGACAAGTTCAAGACCCCTGTCATCCCATATGAAGGTCTTTCTAAGCCCTAACATTATTAGCACGAGGGACTCACATTTACTGGGGAAACAGACCCCACCCTGAAATATTCATAAGCAAGTGAGGTTGTTCACCACATAACTACACACAGATCATTGAATTTTGCCCAGAAGGAAACACATAGGTAGGTGTTCCAATGATAAAAGGTATGATAGCATAACATGAGATCACGGGAGATACTTGGAGATGGTGAGGGGGGTGGGGTGGGTGCAAACTGGCACCTAAGGAATATCAGGCTTGGCAAGGGGGATGGAAAGCTGGTAAAAATAGATGACAGCCTTGGAGAACATGTAAATATGAAGAAAAGCAAGCAATCCCCATTCCTTCACACACACACACACACACACACACACACACACACACACACACACACACACATTTTCCTGCCCAGGAAACAGCGCTGAAAGGAGAAAGCCAAGTGCGGAGTTCCAGACCCAGAGGTATAGAACTGTCATTGGTGGTGGTTTCCTGGCATTAGCAACTCTCATGGAATCAACATGAGAAAAACTGAGTAGGACAAGACAAGAAACAGTCTTCTTTTTTTCCGGCAGAAGTTGATTTAGTGTCATACCTGGCAGGGCTCTAGGATTACTCCTGGTTCTTTACTGAGAATTCACTCCTAGGAGTGCTCAGAGAACTATACAGGATGCAGGAGATGGAACCTAGGTCAGCTGGGTGCAAGGAAAGTGCCTTACCTGTTATACTGTTACTCCTGCCCCAATATGGTTGACTTTTATCTCAAAAATGGAAGTGAAAGTGAAGAGTAGGAGACACCATCCCAAAAACATGAATGCAGAAATTTGAAGTGGAAGAATTGGATGCCCTAATCATTTTTAACTGTAGGCACTAGGTCAAGAACAACCTTAGGGAGACGTTGACTCAGAACTCTTGTCTGCATAAAGATCAATAGTCCAAAAGAGATCAGTGCTCATACAACTCTCCTCTTGGAAGTTGCCTCAAATTCTTATCATAACTACATGCTCTCCCATCTGCTCTTCTAGAGCACATTCATCTTTCCTAAAAAATAAAATAAAATAAATTTAATTATTCAGGCCAAAAAGGTAGTACAGCAAGTAAGGCACTTGCCCATCTGGTAAGTAGGCCCATCTGGGTTTGATCCTCGGCCTCCCATAGGATCCCTTGAGCACTGCCAGAAATGATTCCTGAGTGCAGAGCCAAAAGTAAGTTTTAAGCATTTCCAGATGTAGCCTCAAAACAAAAACCTAAATAAATAAATAAATAAATAAAAGTATTTACTCTTTTTAGTGCTTATCTTGCCCTCCCCTGTCCCTACTAAGATGGATTTATGTCTGAAGCTAGGCCACCTTGGAGAAAGGTTCCTTTTCCCCATAAATCCAGGAGGTATGCATGTTAATAAGTCGGTTTTTGTCTTGTTCTGTGGTTTTTTTATAACAGGGATTTCAGCTGAGAACACAGAAGGGGGAAGGAAAATCATCTTCTCTCTCCTACAGACTTGAGAATGAGTCATACACATATAAGGAGTTTATGAACAACCTGCAGAAAAGGGTAATGAATACATAAATAAAAATAGTGATAGTCTCCCAAAGATTGTTCTCTGGCTGTTTTTTGAAAAAGCAGCATTTGACTAACTCCTAAAGGATAAGACACAATGACAGCTCTAAGGATGCAGATGACCACGAGCCATCTATTTATACAGAATAACCCAGCACAATCTGATAGGGATGGCTCATTGAGGATGTGTGAGTGGGCAAGAAATTCACAGATACACTTGGATGTAGGAAAGTACAAAATTATAAATTTATGTAAAACAATCAAATGTCCCCATAGGAAAGGAGTTCCAAGAAATCAGAAATCAGAAAAGACAGCCTCAGAAAAGGATCTCCAAGTCAGAAAGTTTCTGAAAATGAGTTCCAGTGTTCACTTTGGCAGCACTTGTACTAAAATTGGAATGATACAGAAAAGATTGACATGGCCCCTGCACACAGATGAAAATGTGTTCCAATGGTGAAACAGCTTATCAAAGCAAAGTGGCCCTGGAATATTGTCAATTGGAGTAGATGTTCATGATCCACACCCATAAGGAACAGAGGTCCTAAAGATAGGCTACCTTGAGAAATGATACAAGCAGAATGCAGAATGCAGAGGGCGAAAATCAATTCTCAAATGTTTTTTAATTGGAGAAAATATGGTCAGTGAGAGAAGTAAAATGGAGAAGAGACATTTTCCCTTTATCCATGAAAGTAAAAAATGTGAATTAAAGAGCACGATTAAGAATCATGGAAGTGGGGCCGGGCGGTGGCGCTGGAGGTAAGGTGCCTGCCTTACCGTGCTAGCCTTAGACGGACTGCGGTTCGATCCCCTGTGCCCCATATGGTTCCCCAGGCCAGGGGCGACTTCTGAGCGCATAGCCAGGAGTAACCACTGAGCATCACCGAATGTGGCCCAAAAAAAAAAAAAAAGAATCATGGAACAAGTAGAAAAAGCATCTGTGAATAATGAAATATAAAGATACCATACCTAACAGAAAGAATATTGCAAAGATAATAAAGATTGACCCAACACTACTCAGGCAAAAGTCTGTTTATTCTAAAATAATGGTTCTCAAAATGTGTCTTGGGGATATGATAGTGTCACTTGGGAACTTGATAGAAATGCAAAATCTTCTTAGATGTGCTGAATCAAAACTCTGGAGATCCAGGAATAAAAGTGTGATTGAATAAACCCTTCATATTATTCTGTCGCACACTATAATTTGAGAATCCCTTCTCTGGAAGCTAACAGCCTCCAACACACCATACAATATAAAATGTATAGGTTGTTACCTGGAAATTTGAGTTTGTAGATATCTGTATCTTTGAGAAAAGAAAGCAAAAGGGA
>PVKC010006559.1:0-30918 GCA_004027635.1 Crocidura indochinensis
AATGTTAATATGTACCTAAAATATTACTGTGAACGATATGTAACCCACTATGATTCAAATAAAAATTATATTAAAAATAGAGGTTGGAGGGGGCCCGGGAGATAGCATGGAGGTAAGGCGTTTGCCTTTCATGCAAAAGGTCATCGGTTCGAATCCCGGTGCCCCATATGGTCCCCCGTGCCTGCCAGGAGCAATTTCTGAGCATGGAGCCAGAAGTAACCCCTGAGCACTGCCGGGTGTGACCCCCCCCCCCAAAAATAGAGGCTGGAGAGATAGTACAGCTGATAAGACATATGCTAGTACTCAGGAGTGATATGTACACAGAGTCAGGAAAAATCTCTGAGCACAGCAAGGTGTGATCCCTCTCACTAAACACAAGAAAGTATGAGTGAAGATAAACCGAGTCATTCTGACCCGAAGAGTAAAACAAAAATCAAATAGGCGATTCCCTGGTGAATATGTCTGAAGCAGACTTACCTCAAGGATTAAGAAAAGAGACAGAAATAAGAAAGAGCTAACAAAGAGGTCAATAAGCTCATAGCCGGAAAACTTAACCATCTTCCATATAGAATACATATATTGCTTAGACCAGTGATCATCAGAAGAACAAAATATTCTTTGGTCAAATGTCTATCTATGAATCTACCTGCGCTAGACTTTGTTTTTTCTTTTTCTTTTCTTTTTTTTTTTTTTTTTTTTTTTTTTTTTTTTTTTTTTTTTTTTTTTTTTTTTTTTTTTTTTTTTTTTTTTTTGGTTTTTGGGTCGCACCCGGCAGTGCTCAGGGGTTACTCCTGGCTCCATGCTCAGAAATTGCTCCTGGCAGGCACGGGGGACCATATGGGGCACCGGGATTCGAACCAATGACCTTTTGCATGAAAGGCAAATGCCTTACCTCCATGCTATCTCCTGGGCCCCTGTTTTTTCTTTTAATAATATTTTATTTAAGCACCTTGGTTACAAACATGATTATGGTTGGGTTTCAATCATGTAAGAGGACACTCCCCCATCACCAGCGCAACATTCCCACCACCAATGTCCCAAATATCCCTCCTCTCCATCCTGCCCCTGTCTGTACTCTAGACAGGCTTTCTATTTCCCTCATATATTCTCACTGTTAGGATAGTTCGCAATGTAGTTATTTCTCTAACTAAACTCATCACTCTTTGTGGTGAGGTTCATGAAGTGGGCTGTAATTTCCAGCCCTCCACTCTTTTTCTTTACACATTCCAAAGCCTTAGTAGGCTAAACAAATATCTTTGTAATGGGCTTTCTTAAGGGGAGATTCTTCTGAGAGAGACAGAAATAACTAGAAATTGAGCTTTCGTGTGGTCCAGCAATACCACTCCTAGGAATATAACCTAAGGAGCCGAAAAATCACAATTCTTAAAAGCTCTCTGCAATCCTATGTTCAGTACAATACTATTCATAATAGCCAGAATATGGAAACAACCCAAGTGTCTGAAAACAGATGCATGGCTAAAGAAACTGTGGTACAACTACATAATGAAATACTATTTTTTTCAGCCATTAGGAAAAATGAAATCATGAAATTTGCTTATACTTGGATGGACCTAAAGAGTAGGTATACTGAGTAAAATGATTCAGAGGGAAAGAGATGGACATAGAATAATTTCACTCATATGTGCATTGTAAAAATTAGTCTGATAATAATACCTAAAGACAATAGAGGTGAGATCCAGGTGAGCAAGTCCATGCCAGGAACCTTGCCACAAGAATGGGGGGGTATAG
The DNA here is from genome assembly GCA_004027635.1 of Crocidura indochinensis. Lineage (NCBI taxonomy): Eukaryota > Metazoa > Chordata > Mammalia > Eulipotyphla > Soricidae > Crocidura > Crocidura indochinensis. Next base: position 1,750 of record PVKC010006559.1, read on the forward strand.
TTAGGGCAGAGAAGAGACCTCTATGATAAAGATAGTTGAAAATGATCACTCTGGACAAGAACTGGCTGCTGAAAGGAGATAAAATGATATACTTGAAAACGCAATATTGCAAACCACAGTGTCTAAAAAAAAAAGAGAGAAGGTGGGATGGGAGTGAATGTCTTCCCCAGAGGCCAGCAATAGGGAGGGATGAATGAAGCTGCCACATTCATTGGTGGCAGGAAATGTTCCCCTTGAAGAATGTTGTACATTACATGACTGAATTCAACTGTATTATGAACATCCTCATAACCACAGTGTTTTGAAATAAAGTAATTCAAAAAATAATGTAGTTATAGGATCCTTACAGCCTCCATTCTGGGAACCAGCATTCTGAGCTGAAAGTTTTTCTAAATTTACCATCCTGTCATTCTCCTTTATCTATCTATCGAGAATCTAACAGGGGATATGAGATACAGATGAAAAGCAAATTTCCAGAGTGCAATAATTATTGTTATCACTTTAACATTGATCCAGTCTTCTTGGAAGCCAGAAAAAAAGACACATTTTAGATTTTATGTATTATTATTCAACTATGAAGCATACAAATTTGTCTAAAGAATCTATTTTTTTCAGTTTTCAGCATTGTTTGGCAAAAGTTGCACAAATGTTTTTTTAACAGACATTTTCTTTTTTGTTTGTTTTTGTTTTTTGAAAAGTCTTCTCAAGCAATGCATAAGGGGCCGGAACTCAGCATCACTCAAAAGATGCTTGACTAGACTGAGTGGGTAGACCCGAGAGTTAGGTGCTTACTGCCTGTAGTGTAGTACTTGTGGACACAGTGGTCCTATAGCCACACCTCAGAGATAACCTGCAGAGAACTCAGGGGGTCCATGCAGTGTCAAATATTGACTGAACTGGAAGCCAGTACATATATGACATGTGTTTCAGACACTTGAGCTAAACCTCTGACCCCAGTGGATATTCCAATACAGTTTCTTATGAAAGCTTAGTCTATCTAAGCTTTTTTGACTTATAGATCTCCATTGTGGTAATATGTGTATAAGAATTTCAACTTTAATATTTATCCAGTTATTGTCTGTTTCACTTTAAAATTTATTGAAATGGCAATGGCTTATAACTTTATATATCATTTACATAATATTACGTTTCAGTAATATAAACAACAGTATAATCACTGTCAGAAGACTTGTTTCTAACCATCATCATACAAATTTTCCCCTTTAGTTACCTTTCTTTAGTTAATAGATCTCCCTTATTAAATCAACCTACACTCTGAATTTGAATTTTATTTTCTTTTGTTTATTTATTTGCTTTATTTGTCTTCCACATGAGTGGAAATATCAATAGTTTAAAATATTTTTCAGTTTAATTTTAATTTTTAATAGATATACTGAAGTATTATTGAAGTTGTCATTTTTATCATTACAAAATACAGCACCAGTTTCTCCACACATTTTTTAGTATCTCTCTACCATTTTCTCATGGTCCTCTTCCTCCTACATCCCTTCAGTTTCCAGTTATATTGATCATGCCTTTAAATTTGTTCTCATTGGGGATTATTCCCAATTAAAAGAAAGCGTATTCCTTTGTTTCATTATGCTCCACACATAAGCAATATCATTTCATACTACTTTCTGACACATCACTTCAGTTTTCTCTAATTCTATTCAATTGTAGCAAATAACAAAATTTCATCTTTTCTCATATATAATAGTCCACTGTGTACATGTACTATAATTTTTCCATGTCTTTGTTGTTGGACACTTGAGTGTTTCTTTAAAGATGGGTGTACATATATCTTTTCATATTAACTTTTTCATGTTCTTAGAATAAATTCCCAGGAATCAACAGTTGTGTGTAAAGTCTATATGTAGTATTTTGAATAATCTCTGAGTTGTTTTTCAGAAAGGTTGTTCCATGTAGCAGTTCCACCTATAGTGAATGAAACTTCCCACCACATCCACACTAATTGAAGTTATTGTTTCTTGTTTTTGTCATATAATCTGTTCTCACAGGTAGAGAAATAAAATTATTATTTTGATTTTATTTCCTGATAATCAGTGCTGGTGAACATTTTTCTACATGCCTATTGAACATCTTTTATTCTTCTTTGGAGGAAGTGTCTGTTTTCTTTTCTCACCTACCTGGGATGGGTTTGTTTATTTATTTGTTTTTGTTGAGATTTGAGAGTGTTTTATATATTTTGGATATTAGCATTTTGATCTGTGGTTTGCAAATGTTTTCTATATTTTAATTATAGATCTCATTACTTTAAATTGAAGAAATGTTATAGTCCAATGTAATTTCATTTATTAATTGCTGCTTTTGTTTGGTTATGTGATCAAATGTTATGTCAACACAGAAATTTCTTATACAAATCATCAAACCAGGTGTCATGATTCTCAGATGAGTCAGAAAGCTTGATGCAATTCAAAAACATTTATTACCAGTTTTCTCAGCACTTTACTTGGTTTCTGTTAGCATGAACCACTGTAAGTAGTACTGTGATAGTACAGGACCTTGGCCTCACACATGGCCAATGTAGGTTCCATCCATAACCCTATAAGGTCCCCTGAGTGACACTGAGCACAGATTTAGGAGTAAACTCTGACAACCACCAATTGATCACTATACACACACACACACACACACACACACACACACACACACACACACAAAAAAAAAACACAAGTATTTGCACAATGACTGGATGTATTGGATGACTACTTATGCTGATCTCAATAGAAAGCACATGATAAACTGTAGTGAATAAAAGAGATTTAACCTCTGCACTTATTACCAGTTAAATAATTGCCCCATATATAACTAGTTTTAGTCAAATGCCAGTATTAGTCAATGTAGTCACCCCCATATGTGATATCCACTGTGATTAATATTGGTGCTGCCTTAATGACACCAACCTATTTCAAAGTGACAGAAGGTTTCCTCTGAGAAATGTGAGACCTGCCAATGCAAGACCTGCCATCTGCTTGGTAAGGTAGTGACACTTGAAGGGTAAGATCGTTGGGACACTCAGCAAAGGGAAGGAGCATTTGCAAAAGCGCTGAAACAACAAGGAGCCAGGAGCTGTTAAAGCAGCTGTAGGAAAGTTCCTGGTACAGCTGGAGGAGAGGTATGGCCTTCAGCCTTTCTCATATTCGTTTCCTACATATAGGGAAATACCATAAATATACATTCGTATCCCTGAAAAAACAGTATTTTTTTTCCGTTTTTCCCATTGACAATGAATTTTTTTTTTTTTTTTTTTTTGGTTTTTGGGTCACATCCGGCAGTGCTCAGGGGTTACTCCTGGCTCCATGCTCAGAAATTGCTCCTGGCAGGCACGGGGGACCATATGGGGCACCGGGATTCGAACCGATGACCTTTTGCATGAAAGGCAAACGTCTTACATCCATGCTATCTCCCGGGCCCCGACAATGAATTTTTAATTGAGAAAGAAGCTTGTTTGTGAAAGATAGTCTTGTGGAATATCTATAAAGAAGTACTTTGCTAATTCCTATGGCCTTCTTCTTATACTTAATGTACTATCCAGTTTAGAGTACTTAATTAAAACCTAATTAAATCAGCAAGAGAAGGCAAAACACATCTATATAAAAGAACAAACATGCTGTCTAAAGTAATTATCCAAATGCTTTTTGAGAAAGATTTATGGGTTTTACAAGAAATGATATCTGATTTTATACAGATTGAACCTTATAAAATGTTTCTAAAGTCTTCAATGCTTGTGACTGCACTGAGAAAGTTTTCTTGTTAATTGTTTATGAAACCTTCAGAAATATTTGAATTTTCTTTCTTTCTTTCTTTTTTGTTTTGTTTTGGGGCCACAGCCAGTGACATTCAGGAATTACTCCTGGCTATGCACTCAGAAATCACTCCTGGTTTGGGGGACCATATAAGACACTGGGGATTGAACCAAGATCTATCCATGTGCAAGGCAAATGCCATACCACTATGATATCACTCCAACCGTAAATATTTGAAGTTTTTGAGGGGTATAACAAAGCACTTTTGTTCTAAGAACAAAAGTTTATAAAGATTTATAAAATTTTATTATAATTAATAATTACCTTGAAAAAGATAATTGTTCAGAAAATATAACCTATTATAAAGGTTAATTTCTTGTCACTCAAAAATCCAAAGCCTAAGAAGTTCTAAATAACTTTTAAGTGATAGAAAATTGAAATAAATATAAAGCTCACTGGGTGGATTATTTCAAGATATATACTTATACACTTATAAATTATTAAATGTAGGGAGATGCAAATCAAAACAACAATGAGGACCATCTCACACCACAGAAACTGGCACACATCATAAAGAAAGGAACAATCAGTGCTGGTGGGGATGTGGGGAGAAAGGAACTACTATTCACTGCTCATGGGAATGATTTCTAGTCCAGCCTTTATGGAAAACAATATGAATATTCTTCAAAAAACTGGAAATTGGGGTCGGAGATAAAGCATAGAGGTAAGGCATTTGCCTTTCATGTAGAAGGTCATTGGTTCAAATCCCGGCATCCCATATGGTCCCCCAAGCCTGCCAGGAGCGATTTCTGAGCATGGAGCAAGGAGTAACCCCTGAGCACTGCTGGGTGTGACCCAAAAACCAACAATAAATAAATAAATAAATAAAATAAATAAAACTACTTTATAAATATTCTCACTGGTCAGAAAACTGGAAATTGAACTCCCATTTGATCTAGCTATACCACTCCTAGAGACATAACCTAGGAACACAAAAATACAATTAAAAAATCCCTGCCTCACTCTATATGCATTGCAGTGCTATTTACAATAGCAAGACTCTAGAATAACCAAGATGCCCTTCAACAGATGAATGACTAAAGAAACTGTGGTACATATACACAATGGAATATTATGCAGCCATCAGGAGAGATGAAGTCATTAAACTTTCCTATACGTGGATGTGCATGGTATCTATTATGCTGAGTGAACTAAGTCAGAGGGAAAGAGATAGATGCAGAATAGTTTCACTCATCTATGGGTTTTAAGAAAAATTAAAAACATTATTGTAACAAGGCCCAGAGAAAATAGAGTTAAGGGCTAGAAGGACCAGAAGGACTGGCTCACAATTTGATGCTCACCACAAAGAGTGGTAAATGCTGTTAGGGTAATAACTACCCTAACAACTAGCATGACAATATTCAAGAATGAGAGGAAATAAAATGCCTGTCTCAAATATAGGCAGGTGGGAAAGAGGGGCATTGATGATAAGAATGTTGCTGCGCTGGTGAAGGAGGGCATTCTGTTTATGACTGAAACCCAGCTACAATCCTGCTTGTAATTATGGTGCTTAAATATAAGATTTTATATATAAAATAAATTTAAATGAAATGTTAAAAAATAAATAAAACAATAAGTGATTGGAACAAAAGTAGGTACACAGAGTAAAGGAACTGAATAGTAAGCTACTAAATGTCTTCATATATATGGAAGTTTTTCCCAGAGAAGGAAGTCTTTCGAGTGGAGAAATGGAAGAAAGCCTTGTTAACAAATGGTAGTGATTAAATTGGACAACAATATGAAAAACTCAACTACTGTTTGACATCATACCAAGTAATAAATATTTATGAATGCAAAAACCACATAGATGTTAACCTCCAAACCATAAAACACATAGGGGATATAGTTATTGCACTCTGGGACCTCAACTTGATAGGTATTTGGAGATTCAACACTGTTGGCATGAGTGAAAATGTAAGAGTAAATAAATGGTTCTTCATCAAACTTAATAGTTTTTTTTATGACTGTAAAGAAAAAAACCTGTTGCAAAGACAATAAGGAAGCAAAGCAATTAAGAGAAGATATTTGTACATCCTTTATTCAATAATTGGCTAATATCCAAATATATAAAAATCTCACAAAACTCAACAACAAGAAGCAAGTAAAACAATTTTAAAAATGAAAAAGATATGAAAATATAGATATTTATCCAAAAAAGACATAGTTGGCTGAAAGATATGAAAAATTACAATATTACTCACTATTTGTGAAAATGCAAACCAAAACTACATATCACTTCACAATGGTAGGAATGATCTATATAAAGATTCAGAGAGATGATACAATGGCCTATCTTTTGATTGCAATTGGCCAATTTGGGTTCATTCTTTAGCACCCATAAAGTTCCCTGAACCCTGCCAGAAGTGATTCCTAATCACTGCCCTATGTGCTTCTCAAAAACAACAAGGGGTTGGAGCAATAAAACAGTGGGTAGGACACTTGCCTTGCACATGGCTGAATCAGGTTTGGTTCCCATAATCCCATGGTCCTTTGAACCTACCAGGAGTAATTTCTGAGCTCAGAGCCAGTTATCCTCTCAGCATTGCCAGCTGTGGCTCCAAACAAAACCAACCAAACAACAACAACAAAACAGTTGTAAATTATAGGGGTGTGAGGTTGTAGAAAAAAAGTTATCTTTTATATACTGTTGATGGGGATATAAATTGGTCCAGCTCTTATGAAAAATGTTATGAAGATTTTTTAAATGCAAGAAAAAGGAAAAATGCTTCCCAGCAGTAATCCTCTTATGCATTTATACAAATTATATGAAACATTAATTTAAAAACAATTTGCATTTTTTGTTCTTAGCAGCACTAACACAATTGACAAACCCTGAATCAACCTAAGTGTATATCTAGAGAAGACTAGATAAAAACTCATCTCTATTTTCTCTGGACATTATTAAAGAATATCTTTCATTTTTATTAAAACCCATAGATGAGTGAGAATATTCTGTGCCTTTTTCTCTCCCTCTGACTTACTTCACTCAGCATAATAGTTTCCATTTCCATCCATGTACAGAAAAATTTCATGACTTCATCTCTTCTGATGGCTGCATAATATTCCATTGTGTATATGTCCCACCATTTCTTATTTTCTGGTTTTTGGGTCACATCCAGCAATGCTCAGGGGTTACTCCTGGCTCTAGGCTCAGAAATCATTACTGGCAGGCTTGAGGGACCATATGGGATGCTAGGATTCGAACCACCAACCCTCTGCATGCAAGGCAAATGCTTTACCCTCATGCTATCTCTCTGGCCCGGTCCCACCATTTCTTTAGCCATTCAACTGTTAAAGGGCATCTTGGTTGTTTCCAGGGTCTGGCTATTTTAAATAGTGCTGCAATGAATATAGTTGTGCAGAAGGTATTGCATTGCGTTTTTGTATTCCTGGGGTATGTCTCTAGGAGTGGTATAGATAGATCACATGGGAGCTCAGTTTCCAGGTTTTTTTATTATTAATTTTTTATTTTTAATTATGAGAACAAAGATGCAAAGAAAGAGGACAAGGTAAAGTTACAGTGAAAGGACAATCACTCATAAACAGAATTCTCAGTAGTCTCATTGCTGATAGCTTAATTTTGAACTTTCAGTCAAAGAACATTAAGAAAAATCAAACAGAACCCATGTACAATTACTTTGTCCCTCGAGACCCCAGATTGTACTACATAATATTTCTCAGCAGCACACAAAGCAATCTAAAGCCATAAAACTTATGCAACTCCTTAAACATTGAAGGCAAAGTACTTTTTTACATTTCCATGCACATGCATATTAGTTTAAGTTAACCTCAAAAGTTTAAGTGGGTGGTTTTTCTTAAGGATTAGAATCAAAGGAGCACAGTAAAAACGGTGTTAGAGTGGTAATTATTGTTTGCATAGGCCCACCAAAATATGAGGGACATGGAAAGGAAAAGCCTTGGCCTAAATACAAGGAGACCCTGCCCCTGAAGTTTCCTGGCATAAGACCAACTCTAGGCTGGGAAAATACTATACATACAAATAAGTTATTATCTAATAGAGATTGGAACACACAAATATCATAGTGCAATGGGGCCTTACACCCTGAACATTGATATAATGACCTGGCACAGGCCTCAGAAGAATGGGCATCCTCCATTCACTCCTGAACTAGGGAAGCTATCTACGAAACATCCAAGGTTTTTAATAACAACACCTGGAAGCAATCCTTTACCAGGGAAGATGCTACCATGACTCTGAAAACAACCTGCTCAAAAGAGATTTCCCTTAACATAAGAAGACTTGACAACAACTACAACCTGCTTACCGGATAGGATTCTCTGCATTGCCCTTTAATTGTGAGGTGAAATGAGAGGATGCTCTGCACCATCCTGACAGCAATATAGGATAAGCAGATTCCAGGATCTTTAATACAGAAACATGATACCAACAACAGAAACTGTGTGAAAAATAAAAGTGTATTGGCACTACAGTCAATGTCCAGCTTTTTGAGGAATTTCCATATTTATTTCCATAAAGGCTGAACTAGATGGCATTTCCACGCAGTGAACAAGAGTTCCTTTCTCCCCACAGCTCTGCCAGAATTGATTGTTCTTGTTCTTTGTGATGTGTGCCAGTCTCTGTGGTGTGAGATGGTACCTCATTGTTGTTTTGATTTACATCTCCCTGATGATTAGTGATGTGGGGTCATTTTGGTCATTTGTATTTCTTCTTTGAACAAAGTGTCTGTTCATTTCTTCTCTCCATTTTTTGATGGGGTTAGATGTTTTTTTTTCTTGTTAAGTTCTGCCAGTATCTTGTGTATCTTATATATTAGTCTGTTATCTGATGGATATTGGGTGAATAGTCTCTCCCATTCTGTTGGCGGCTTTTGTATCCTAGGCACTATTTCTTTTGAGTTGCAGAAGCTCCTTGGCTTAATATAGTTGCATCTATTTATCTCTTCTTCCACTTCTTTGGAGAGTGCTGTTTCCTCCCTAAAGATGCCTTTGTCTTAATATCATGGAGTGTCTTACCTATATGTTGTTCTTTATACATTATGGTTTTGGGTCTAATATTAAGGTCTGTAATCCATTTGGATTTGACCTTTGTGCATGGTGTTAGATGGAGGTCCGAGTTCACTTTTTTGCAATGTGACTGTCCAGTTATGCCAATACCAGTTGTTGAAGAGGCTTTCCTTGCTTCATTTTGCATTATTACTCCTTTATCAAAAATTAATTGATTTTATGTATAAAGAACATACTTGGTATACTCAAGTGTATTCCATTGCTCTGAGAGTTTGCTCTTTATTCCAATACCATTCCGTTTTAATGACTATTGCTTTTTAATACAATTTAAAGTTGGGGAAGTGATGCCTCTCATAGTCCTTTTCTGAAAGGTTGTTCTTTCTATGTGTGGGTGCTTATTGTTCCAAATGAATTTCAGGGGTGTTTGATCCACTTTTTTGAAGAATGTCATGGGTATTCTTACAGGATTGCATTAAATTTGTACAATACTTTGGGGAGTATTGCCATTTTAATGATGTTAATCCTCCCAATCCATGAGCAGGGGACATGTCTCCATTTCTTGTGCCCTCTTTTATTTCTTGATGATTACTTTAAGTTAGTTTTTATTAAAATATTAACCACAAGTACATTTCATATTCTCATCTTTGTCTCATTTGTTCTAGCTGTGCTGTGCTACTATCAGATGTCAATATCATGATTGAACAAGTAAAGGCTACATGAACAGAACCAGAGCTGTTGACTCTAACCCAGTCCTTTCTTCAATTACTGGTTTTCTGAGTTCCTCCTGTATTTGTTTTATTATTAATTTCTCTCTCACATAGTTAGACTTGTCTTTGTCACTCCTGCTTGCATGTTCTTCCATCTGAGAGTTATGCAGAAGTATGTGTAAAGGGTGAGGTTTCCTTCCTTATTTTTGAAGGCAGCTTTTCGACAACCGCAAGATCTGGAAAAGCAATTCCAGTTGTTCCTCTTTTATTCCCTCAAGTAGAGTGTTGCAGTAGAGCAAAGGGAAACAATTCAATAGCAGTGTATTCTACTAAGTAGTATGTAAATACTATGTAAATCCCCTAGTTTATGAGCATTTATGGAATAATAAATTAATTCTTTAATTTAAAATTAGACATAACAATAATTATTTCAGGATTTTTCCTGAAATAATTTTAAAGGCAATACGATGACTTACTGATATGGAGTGAATGATGCCTAACCTTTGATCTTTTGAGGAAATGGCGCACTTTATTTGTTTGTTTTTTCACAGTACTTAATAAATGTGAATTTTTTTAATATTTCCAATGAATTTGAAACAATGTTTTTTACCTGTTTTAATAACTTTAAGTCTTTTCAGTTCTAAATATCTCTGTTACTTTGTGTCTCGTTTGGCTGTTTTCTTTCTTCTCTAGATAGCCTTCAGATAGCCACTACAGCACCATATTTTAACTGTTCTTTCTCTTGTTATAGTTTTGGGAGGAGGACCTCATCACTTACAGGCCAGTGATGGTTGTTATTAATTACTTAGAATTTAACCCCTGAATATACAACTGGAGATCAGGTTCTGTTTGTCATTTATTGGACCATAAAATAGTGGTAGAGTTAACACATCCTTGAATCAAAGTATTTTCTATTTCATTGGAAGTTTAAACAGCTAAAGGAAAACTACTCTCAAGTCAAAGTCAATTTCTCTATTACTGACCTAACAGAATGCTTTAGTGATTATCTAAGTGGCATTAAAATTTATTCCAGAGTAGATGAGAAGAGGCTTGTTATAGTTCTGAAGTCACCAAGAAGTGTAAGATTTTTCTATGCTTTGCTCACTTTTAAAAGCAATTCACAACTGAAAATATAATTCGCCCTGCTGTTTAGATATAGAAATCAAAACATTTTGGTAAAATGTATTTTGTTGATGTTTTTTGATTCTGAGGCCTAATACATCAGAGGGATATGCTCTCTTTTTTGTTTGTTTGTTTGGTTTTTGGTTTTCTTTGGCTCATGCCTGGCAGCATTCAGGGGTTACTCCTGGCTCTGTGCTTAGAAATTGCACCGGAAAGGCTTGGGGGACCATTTGGGATACTGGTGATCCAACCTGGGTCTGTCTTAGGTCAGTCACATGCAAGGCAAACACCCTATCACTGTGCTATTGCTCCAGCCCCTATGCTTTATTTCTGACCTGTTTCTCTATTTTATTCTTTGGCAAAATGATATCTTAGGTCGATTATTCCAATAGTTGGAATTAATAGTCATTATTTTAAAGTTAACAATTTTCTAGTGATGTCTAAGTTAGGAGAAATCATTTTGATTTACAACTTTTACTTCACTAAAATGCTTTCAAAAGTAGAATGACTTTAGAAGTCAGAGTTTCTTAGAAAGAGTTTTATAATAATGGGAAAAAACTGTTTTCTTAAAAATTGTACTCATTATATATTAGTAAAATAAATGAATACTCATTCTTATTATCTAAAAGTTGTGATTACAGATATAGTCAAATGTAATGCGAGAATGTAGGCACTGTGGTTTGGTAAAGAAAAAGAAAATATGGACATACAAATATTCAGATTATAAAAAACTAAATTATTAGTTTCATCTTTAGGAATAAGGAGACAAATATGTGTCTGTGTGTGATAGAGATTATTGTTAGATTAAACTCAAATAGGTCTGTGATCCCAAACTCGGAAAGAACAGAAACATCCCTCCAAGATAAAAGCAAAGAGCATAATCCATAATCCAGCAGGCTGAATTCTGCTACCTCCTAAAAAAAATGGCAACCCTAATCCTGTTTACAAGGCTCTTTTTATCTCCTCCAAGAGGTTTTACAAATGGGACACTGGTCCTCTAAATGATTGGTCTTCAACATTGATTAACTTGTTATGAGCCTTTAAGATAAGGGGTAAGTCAGGACTGGACAGTTCAGGGTAAATCCTGATAATATATAGTGGTTGTCTGTTGCCTGGGTTTGCTGCCAGAAATATCTCCAGTACTTTCTTACAAAGGGGAAGAGATGTTCTTGTGGTATCTCTGGCAAAAAAAAGAGAAAGTTATTTCTGGGAACTAGTAAGGCCTACTGATCTTCTTATCTCTTGTCTCTTCTAAAATATAAATTGAAAAGTATTTGAGATTGTTCATATTGGTCTGTATCTTTATTTGAAACATAACTTTTACTCAGTAAAACCTGTGTGGAATTTTGAAACAAAGATATTCACACTTTATTTTTCCCTGATCTCTTTTTTTTCACTAGGACTTCTATTTGTAATAGCATTTATTTTATGAGTTAGGCAAACTACAAATGACTATTAGATACAACAAATACTTGTTTACAACTATTTATGCTATCAAATAATAAGAAAAATGAAAAATTGTCTCTATATCTCATTTCAAACTCAGTTTACCTCAAATATCTTTGAATGTGGACCTTTTCTAATATCCTGTACAGGCATGGAGTTAAGAAATTCTATGAGGTTTTTTTTTTATCTGTGTCTTATCACCATTTCTACCACTAGCACATGCTGCAAATAAAAAAAATAAAACTCAATATTTATATAAATTACACCTGATTTATGGAACTTAAAAATATCAGAGGTTCTAAAGAAAATTTGATATAGTATCCATCTTTCTTCACAGTTTTCAATTAGAGTTCTGTAGGTAGTTTAGGTATTTTAGATGTCTGGATATGATGATGATGCAATTTTGGAGTATTATAGAAAATGTCGAAAAATATATTTTTTAATGATTAGATGTTTTCTATGTGCACTTTACAACAGGAAAATAGATTAACTAAATCTAGTTTTATAAAGCTGGTAAATTATACATTCTAATTTCAAGGCAAATAGAACATATTTTTTCACTTATGTATTCATTGAGTGTTGAACGAGTATCTATTAAGATACTAAAAACATATTAAGAGCTAAAAAACACAGAGATACATATTCAAATATATAGAAACCCTATCTAATATTTTACATTTTACATTTACATTGGGTTTACATTTTATTTAGAAAAACAATATCAGTGCTGGAGTGAAAGCATAGAGATAGGGCATTTGCCTTGCATGTGGACAACCTGGGGCAAACCTGGGTTGCATCCAAGGCTTTCCATACGGTCCCAGAGTCTGCCAGGAGCGACTTCTGAGCACAGAACCAAGAGTAACCCCTGAGTGCTGCCAGGTGTGGCCCAACTTTTCCCAAAAGAAAAACAATATTTATGGTTTTCTTAATAAACAATATTTAAAACATTTAAATTATAATAAATTTTGTGAGTTGATAGCTGATTTAGTAGTGCCTTGGGTAATATATACTAAGAATGGCCAGAGAAAACCCCTTTCAATTGGTAACTTCATCACAAAGAATGGTGATTGCTTTTAGGGAAATAACTATGCTAAACTAACATGACAATCTAGATGAGTGAGAGAAGTAGAATGCCTGACTTAATATAGGAAGGGTTTGGGAAGTATGGAAGGGGGCATTGGTGGTGGGAATGTTGTACTGGTAAAGGGGGTGTTCTATTTATGACTGAAACCCAAGTACAATCATGTTTATAATCATGGTGCTCAAATGAAGATTTTATTAAAAAAATAAAAAAATAAAAAATTAATCTATAAATAAAGGGACTTAGAAAGCCTTGAGTGTCTGGCAAAGATATGGGTAGTTAATAGTTGACAGTTATATTGTAATCATATTATTATTCTGTCATTATATCAGTTTATATGTTTAAAATTGTTACACCAAAACTCAAAACAGAAAACTAAGCTGCCTTAAAGAAAACAAATACACGCGCACATTAGAACGATAGGCTGCCAAAACAAAGCTCCTAATGCGTTCACATTATAGGTCAGAACATGAGCATAATAATTTTGTAAGGATATTGTTTAGTCCATAAGACATTAGAGTCATTTCAACATCTATAAAGGAAGCTACTATTCATTAAAAAATTCAATAAAAAAGAGAGTGGTTTGAGATGTATAAAATGAAGAGCTACGATAAGTAGACTAATCTAATAATTAAAGGACATCTTGTAGTTCTATCTTATCATGAGTTTGCTTTCTTTACCAAATACAGAATCAATATTATGTACAATAAATGTTTTGAGAGAATTATCACATCATATAACTTTTTTATCATAGTATTTTTCCATAGCTTCTGCATTTTATCACTGTTATTATTATCAATTTTTTGTTGTTTTTGAGACACACCCAGCAGTGCTCAGTGGTTGCTCCTGACTCTATGCTCAGAAATCTCTCTTGGAAGGCTCAGGGGACCATATGGGATGCCACGATTTGAACCACCGACCTTCTGCATGAAAGGCAAACACTTTACCTCCATGCTATCTCTCTAGCCCCTCATTATTATTAAACACTCTAATTCATAAGTAAAATTTTGTCAAAAGCATGTGCTTCTATATTTTATATAGGATAAAATATAATCTATTCAGTGTTTTAGGTATCCAGTGTGGTCTTCAAATGTATTTTCTGCATATAGGGAAATGTATATAAAGGAAATGCATATATAGAAAATGTGCACAAACTAATATTTAATATATGCACAATTTCAATGTTAAAAGTTTCCTGATATTTAAAAATATTTTACTTTGACACAAAAAGCAAAAATTCAATGCACTCTGGTTCTTTTAGGCTGATTATTTTAGAAGGGCAATCAAAATAATATCTTATAGTTTACGATAACTTTTAAGGGTAAAGTGATATCTTTAATGAACACATGAAAGCACTTCTAAGTTCTTACAAAACAAAAAGGCTACAGCAGATAAATGTCAGGAAGTGATAGAAGAAGAGAGGGCAGACCTCAAATATCTTTGAGGTCTCTAACAATTCTAATAACTTGAATAATTTGACTAAGTGCTTTAGTTATCACAAAATTCAGGCTGGTCATATCACAAGTTTCCTAATCTTAAAAAGTTTTCTTCTGCTTGCCTCTGAAGATTAAGATAATACATGTTCAGTTTATACAGCAAATGATAGTGATAAAAGAACAAAAGTGAGAAATACTTAAATTATTTTATTTTATTTTATTATTTCAGGGGCTCCCACTTATGGGTTTCTCCAGGATTCCCCTTTAAGCCACCCAAATCAATGCTCTATTTAACATTTTGGCTCCATTTGGGTCTGATTATGCAAAATCCTCCAAGGTTACTTCTGGTGTTGTTGAAGGGGGACACACACTGCTAGAGATCAAACTCAAGGACTAAAAAAAAAAAAAAAAACCGGGAGGTGGCGCAGGAGGTAAGGTGCCTGCTGCCTTGCCTGCTAGCCTAGGACAGACCACGGTTCGATCCCCCAGTTACCATATGGTCCCCCGTGTCTGCCAGGAGCGACTTCTGAGCTCATAGCCAGGAGTAACCCCTGAGCGTCACTGGGTGTGGCCCAAAAACCCAAAAAAACAAAACAAAACAAACTCAAGGACTATGAATGCTAGTTCTACACTTTAGCTACATTTGCTCTATCTTCTTTGCTATCTTCCTTGTTATTTTAAGGAAAAGCAAATGAGGATGCAGTTCTAAATCTTTCTTTGACTTAAGTAAACAATTAAAGCATTTCAAGAATGCATTGTCCAAGAGACATACAATCAATCACTGGCATACTGACATATAATCACAGCATGACTATGGCTCTGATGTTATTTAATTAAAAATGTCACTATGTACCTAAAATATTTGAAAGATTTTTAATCCACTGTGGTAAAAATAAAAATTTCTCAAAACAAAAATAAAAACATTTTATTTTTATGGTAATACATTTAAAAATGTACCAACAATGAGACTTGAGTGATAGTAGAGCAGGAAAGGCTTTTTCTTTGCAAAGGGCTGACCGTGGCTTGATACTTGGCATCCCATATGGTCCCTTTGACTGCCAGGAGTAATTCCTAAGCACAGAGCCAGGAACAACCCCTGAATACTGTTGGGTGTGTTGCTCTCCTAAAAAGCACACATATACAAAATACAAATAGTGGAAATTTTTATTTTTACAACACAAATAAATATATTTATGTACATATATGTATTTGCATTAATATGTCTTCAGGTCTATTAGCAGTTACTTTAAAAACTTTTCTGTCTCCATTGGCCTCTTCTTTCCTTGTCTAACGGTAGTTGTTACCATACTAGGTTTCTGTTTAGCTCCCATAAACGGTGACAATTGAGTCCACTGTCTTAAAGTTAGATCTTTTATTTTCCCCACTTTTTTTTTTCTCCTCTTTGTGAACTGCTCAATAAGGTATTTTGGTAAAAGAGTCCCTCTCTATCTTTCCTTCCTTTTGTTATTTGTTAAATAAGGAAGTTTGTAGAAGTGTCCCTTTATTTAACATTTACATAAGAACCAAGTCATTTGGATTGTTGGACTTGTTTTTGCATCCCAATACGTACCTATCTCGCCATGTGATACTGTTCTTCCTTTGCATAGGCATATTAAAATGGGAAACTGGGGCCCGGGAGATAGCATGGAGGTAAGGCGTTTGCCTTTCATGCAAAAGGTCATCGGTTTGAATCTCGGTGCCCCATATGGTCCCCCGTGCCTGCCAGGAGCAATTTCTGAGCATGGAGCCAGGAGTAACCCTTGAGCACTGCCAGGTGTGACCCAAAAACCAACAAAAAAAAGGGAAACTATATACAAACTGTAAAATGTTCAATAAGGAATTTTGGTGAAAGAGTCCCTCAGTTTAATGCTTATGTTTGAACCAGTTCACGGAGATTGTTGTACTTGCTCTAGTGGCCTCCTTTATGTGCTGATAACGTCACATGGCATCATTCCTTGTTTGTATGGGCGCATTAAAATGGAAAACACTATACATACAAATAAGTTTTTATCTAATAGAGATAGGAGCACATAAATCTTGTGGTGCAATGGAACCTTACACTCTGAACATTGACATGATGACCTAGTTCAGGCCTCAGAGTTTTGGGCATTTTCCAGTCACCCCTGAACCAGGGACACCATCTACGAAACATCCAAAGTTGTCTATGACATCACCTAGAAGAAATCCTCTTCCAGGGAAGACCCTATTGCTGCTCTGACACCGATTTACTAAAAAGAGTCTTCCCTTAACACTGAGAAGATTTACACAACAACAGCAACCTGCGAACTGGATGGGGTTTTCTGTATTGCCCTTTAATTGTGAGTTGAAATTAGACGCCGCTCTGCACCATCCTGACTTCATTGTAGGATATACAGATTCTAGGACCTTCAATATCGAAACATGAGACCAACAACAGAGACTGTGAAAAATATAACTGTATAGGCACTAAAGACAATGACTGGAATTGGACAAACTAGCTTTCCTGAAGCCTAGAAATGGTCTTATGTCAGGAAACTTCAGGGGTAGGGTCTCCTTGTACTTAGGCCAAAGTTTTTCCCTTCTATGGTCCCTTATTTTGGTGGGCCCATGCAAACAATAATTGCCACATTAACATTGTCTTTTACAGTGCTTCTTTGAATCTAAATCTTTAAGAAAACACTAGTAAAAATACCTGGAACTAAAAAAAAAAAAAAGGTTTACGTTAGTGTTAACATATATGCTTTTAGTTACACTAGCATTCTGGGGGATAAAGGAGGGAGATAAGGAATATATGCTTGGGAATAGAGATGAAGGGAAGACAACACTGGTGGTGGACAGGCCCTCATTTATTATCACTGTATAGTTGAATAACTTGAAAATCGCAAATTGTAACGTATCTTGAAAAAACTGGCTGTGATGCTGTACAAGCACATACTTTCCAGAGAAAGACTGATAATTGTTAAGTGTCTTATTCACTATGTTAATTAATAGGTATTCTATCAAGGCTTAAAGAACTTGAGATATGTGAATTTAGATTAGCACTGTATGTTACCATATCTTACACACCTGACCTGTTATTTGTCTAATATTTTCACTGTTAGGTACTGCTTTTCATTTCAATAAAAAAAAAAAAAAGAAACTTTTCTGCCTCTTCATTTTTTTTTTGTTTTGTTTTTTGGGCCACACCCAGTGACACTCAGAGGTTACTCCTGGCTATCTGCTCAGAAATAGCTCCTGGCATGCACATAGACCATAATGGACGCTGGGGTTCGAACCAACCACCTTAGGTCCCGGATTGGCTGCTTGTTAAGTACAATAAGTTATGCCCTTCAACATTTCCTTTCATTTGAGTGTTAGTTGGTCTAAAACCAATATTTCCCTATGTTTTTTTTTTTTCGGTTTGTCATTAGCTCCAATGATTGTTTTCCAATTCAACCTTGAGCCTATGCTTATCTTAAACATCTTAATGCATTTCCTTTCTTGAGTGATCAGTTCCAACTACCATTGTTATAGTGATCCCTTTTATATCCTAATTGCACTGCTCCACTATTTGTAGCAAGCTTTCTACCATGGCCTGGTCCTCCTGGCCCTCATATCTATTGTCTTTGCATACTATTACCATATATCATTTTTCTTTATATCCCATAAATGAGTGATATTATTCTATAGCTATCCCTCTTCCTCAGATTCATTTCACTCAGAATAATATGCTCCATATTCATCCAATATAAGTAAAATTTTACTTATAATAATGACTTTATTTTTTCTTACCAGCTACACAGTATTTCATTTTATAGATGTATAACAGTAGAGATAAAGTTAAACACATGGTACTCCTTCACTAACAAATACCATAGTATCTGTTATATGTTTTATAACATATATTTATATACTGTGAATTCTGATTATTTGTTATATATACCATAATAGTGCAAATCACAGTAACTAACAGGAAAAAAGAGAGACAGAGTGAGAGAGAGGAGTAAAATGCCTGCCTCAAAATCAGGCAGAGGAGAGGCTGGGAGGGAAACTGGGAACATTGATCGTAGGAAATGTTCATGGGTAAGGGTGATGTACATTGAAAGACTAAAACTCAGTCATGCAATCATGAACAACTTTGAAACCACAGTGTTTAAATGAAAGAAAAAATAAATTTCCTATAAGCAAGGTTGAATTCTGCTTCCAGATACTCTGGATGCTGTGTATCATCTTAAGGGATTAACCTCATCAGAATGAATAAGTGATATAAAGAGATTTATTGCTATATCTCTACGATGAGTTTGGTTGCTTTTCCCATTTGCCATTTCCTTTTTATATATAGCCTTTCAGTGTCCTTCTAGACCTGGATTAGATTTCATACTTGCTGTGAATCGTGAATGTTTTTATTCTACTTTTATCTTTGAATGACAATCCTACTGGGTAGAGGATTATTGACTGGAGGTTCTTTTCATTCAATACCTTGTATGTGTTATTCCATTCTTTTTTTGGCGGGGGGTGGGGGTGTTGGGTCACATCCAGCAGCGCTCAGGGGTTACTCCTGACTTTATGCTCAGAAATAGCTCCTGGCAGGCTCAGGGGACAATACGGGATGCTGAGATTCAAACCATCCTCCTTCTGCATGCAAGGTAAAAATGCTCTCTCTCTCTCCTCTCCCTCCCTCTCTCTCTCTCTCTCTCTCTCTCTCTCTCTCTCTCTCTCTCTCTCTCTCTCTCTCTGCTATCTCTCCGGCCCCTTCATTCTTTTCTCAGTTGAAGAGTTGCATTAGAGTATGTACTGTGACTAATGCTCTTTCCCTTACATAGGAGATTTGCTTCTCTCTTGTTGCTGTAAAGAGTATATCTGGCGATTTTTTTTTGGTTGGTTTTGGGGTCACACCCAGGGGTTGCTTCTGGCTATGTGCTCAGAAATTGCTCCTGGCTTGGGGGACCATAAGGGACCCCGGGAGATAGAACCATGGTCCGTCCTAGGCTAGCATGGGCAAGGCAGAGACATCTTACTGCTTGCGCCACCACTCTGGCCCCAGATCCTAGCAATTTTTATTACAAAATATATTTGTGTTGTTTAGTTTGGGTTTACTCTTGGATCAGTACTGCCATCTCCCATTTCAGATTGAGGAAACATTTACAAATTAATTCTCCAGCTCGTCTTTCATTTCCTCTTCCTCTCTTCTTCTAAATTCCTAATTCTGAGATTGTTTCTCTTTGTGTTGTAAATTCTGTTGTGTTTACTTTTTCTCTTTTTTTTCTGTTTCCTCTTTGTTGTTGGGTATGTTAAATGTATTGGTAAGTGCAATGTTTTGAGTTGTATTTTTTTTTTTGCCTTTGTTTATACCAACTCTGAGGCTTATTATTTCTTCCTTAAATTTCTTTACTGAACATTTTCTCTCTTTTTTTTTCCTATCAGACTCTCTTTAATTTTACCAGTTCTGCTGGACAGTTATTGTCAAATTGATTGATCAATTGAGTACTGATATGGCAATTTGTCTAAACACTTCAGGTAGATTACAGACGACCCATGTCCTTGTTCATCTCCCTGGACTTCTGTTACTATTTGCTGACATCTCTGTGTTCTTTAATTTTTCCATTGTTTCTATTCACTATTAATTAAGGTTGGAATGCACAAGTATGTTTCTGTATCCTTCTAGATTGGCACTTGGAATAAGCAGGTATATTGATAGGGTCTGGAATCTTTGTTACCAATGTAGTGTGCTAAGGGTCCACATTTTAATGGCATTGAGTTGTAGTGGTAGGCAAAGTCTACAATAAACCCCTGAGAATTTCCAATAGGACTTGGTGTCTGTGAAGAACATTTGTCACATGGTTTACATGGTCAAGTAGTTTGAGGTTTAGGGTGTCTAGCCACAGGCCAGGGCTTGAGTAGGTCATAAGTGGGCAGGGCAAAAATTCCTCTGTAGAGTATTTTAAGAAGAGTTCTAGAAGGAATGCCACCTAGAAGAGCTGTAATCTAGTTTCCACAGGAACTGGGCCAAGATGTGTACCTTGTTTTAGTTTTGTGTTGAATTTCTGTGTGTTTGAGGATTACACCCAGTGGTGTTCTGAGATTACTACTGCTTCTGTGAGCAGGGATCATTTCTGGCAGAACTCAAGGGACCATAGTTGGTGCTGAGGCTAGTAACTTACATTCTATTTTATATTTTTGATTGTCTAGTATAATTTCTGTCATGAATCTAATATTTCATATGGACTGCCTGATATATCTACATGAATTCTGTTATAATCTGAAACTTAACATTGGCCCACACAAAGCTATTGATTTCTCCCTCTTCCCACCTTTGCAAAAAAGATCTTTATATAAATTTTTCGAGACTCATTAAGGGCAAAACAATTTGGGGGAATGCATAACTTTATTCTAGAAAAATTAAAACTTTTCCTGAAGTTTTATTTTGTATTCTAAAAATTAATTTTTATAGACACTAAAACCCAGGTTGGTGTTCAATAGAAAAGCCAATGTATATAATATCATAACTGTCTTTCTGTTGTACATGTTACTTTTAGCTCTGTACTGCAGATACTGTGAAAAGTATGCATTTAACCCCCAAAAAATCACAGAAAAAATGTGAGGAGGGAATTGTGAAAAAAATGTGAGAGTAGCTTTTAAAGTGTTATAAACACTCAAAAGTATAATCCTTTCTTTGCTATGGTTTGGGGCTACTCTTGACTTTGCATTTAGAAAATAATCCTGGAGATCTTGAGGGAGAATATGCAGTTCTGGGAATCAAACCCAGATTGCTCGTGTTGCAAGCAAGGTCGTGTGCCCTACCCTCTGTACTATAGCTCCATCCCCAAACCATAGTCTTTAAAACTCTTTGTTTAATCTATACATTCTTGAACCAGATTTTCCCATTTTCAAATATCTTTTTGCCCAATTGTTAAAGATAGTCTGACAGCTAGACTGTGCTTTCCCACACAAACCTGTCAGTTCATTCCTCTTTATCCACCACACCCACCTATGCTTCAAATTTGAAAACTTTCTGAAGCAGAGAAAATCCAGTCAAATTGAAGTAGTTTGATATAAACTTAACAGGAAAAATTCATGTTAAAGCTCAATTTATCTGGCATCTGAAATCTCTGCCATGATGGGTAACTTCTGGATAAATAAAGCTAAAACTTTAAGCATCCTGGATACAAAGAGAACAGTTCTCATAAATTTGTGTATAGGATCCCTAAAATAATTTCATCTTTACACATTTAGACATACAATAATTTTTAGAAAATGCTAAATTTATTATTTTATGTTTAATTTGCTTTTCAGTCACATCTTGTTGTGCTTAGGGCTTACTTCTAGCTTGCACATAGTGGTCATACCTAGTGGGATTGGGAGACCATATGAGGTGCCAGGAATGGAACCAAAGTCAATTAACTCTGTCAAATCAAGTGGCTTACAGACTGTAAGACTTTTCCCCAGAAAATCCTTACTTTATTTTGTTACATTACTCTATACCAAAAGATCAGATATTGTAGCTGTCCAAATGTTGTAAAGCTTTTGGGAAGCCGGAAGTATAATATTTGAGAGGTAAATTTTGTTTCTCCTGAAAACACATAATGGTTTTAATTAAAGGGGCAGTGAATATTTTATTCCAAAATATGAGTTATTTTATTGCAAACCTGGAGATGTCATTCACTAAAGAGAAAATATTTTCTTTGCTGAATTAAATATTATGAATCCGGGGCCCGGGAGAGAGCATGGAGGTAAGGCATTTGTCTTTCATGCAAAAGGTCATCGGTTCGAATCTCGGTGCCCCATATGGTCCCCCGTGCTTGCCAGGAGCAATTTCTGAGCATGGAGCCAGGAGTAACCCCTGAGCACTGCCGGGTGTGACCCAAAAACCAAAAAAAAAAAAAAAAAAACCAACAACAAAAAATATTATGAATCCTCATAGGTATCTAAGTTTTGGTGAATGCTACAGTGAATATAGAGTCATGAATTTTGGTTATCAATTTTATTCTAAGCTAGTGGATTCAGATAATAAAATTTTACTTAGTACATACTATTCCCTTAGTTATTTTTAATGTAGAAAGGCTAGTTTAATGATTAATACCTAATTTGAATATTTAATATGTGAAAATAACTCCATTCAGATGACAGAAAAATGATCTTTTCTATTTTTTTTCTCTTTTTTATTTTTCTTTTGTGCTTCTTATACCATTACCTAGTTCTCTCTGAAGAGAACCAGGGCTAGAAATTTCAAGGCATAAACAATTCTGTATACTAGTCTCCCCTTAACAGCTTTACTTTTAGTGATTTCAGTTGCTCAAGGTCATCCATGCTTTGAAAATACTTTTTGTAACAAGGTATTTAGAAAGAGATAATAGCCACTTAATTTTATTGATATATAGAATTATATAACTCCTTGTGTTATTAATAATATCTTAATGTTATTATAAATTAAATATAATCAAATATATGTGTGGTAAATAGCATTTTTATAGAGAGGGTTTAATACTATCAATGACTACAGGAATTCATGGGGGGTGTCTTTGAATAGTTTGGTTCTTTTAACTTCAAGAATAGTCCTGTAAATCCCAAAACTATAAAGGCATATCATAATTTTGATAGTATATAAATATCCCTCTGACATATTTTATGAGGATTCCAAATAGGACCGAAGGAATGGAGGAAAAGACTGAAGTGAAGTAGAAATGATATTTGATTATTGGTATAGAGTGTTAGCACTTTGTGAGAGTAAGAAGTGGTAATTGTGTACATAAAGATCATAAATGTGAAATTACTTCTATCTACATGTAATCTAAACTATCATACTAGAACAAAAGATTATGCATATATTATCACTATAGTTAATTGATATTTGGATTAATAAGGACATAATAAGAACCCTTTCAGACAAGGAAGTATTTATTCTATTTTCTCATATTGAATTTCATAATATATATTATCTTACATTTCTCTACAATCTCATTTCTCTGATTCTTAGGTAAAGTTTCTATTTTGAAATGTGACATTCAGAAATTAAAATTTTTTAAATAAATTTTGTCTTATAATTAAAGAAAAATTTTAATATCATAATGAAAAATTAGTGAAAACAAAAGAATTTTTCATCAGTAACAATATATTTTGACCTTTATTTTTTAAATAACTCACAAATTGAAATTGTGTCAGATAAAACATTTATGTTTATATTTAGATCTTCAAATGGAAGTTTAAAACATTTTAAAGTTTATTCTCTATTATTTAGTCTTTGGACTACATTGTGATGGCTATCCCTAACAATTTAAAAATAAAATATTTTAAGCTTACAATGTCACAGCATTATGGGGATAAAATAT
This sequence comes from Crocidura indochinensis, assembly GCA_004027635.1. NCBI lineage: Eukaryota > Metazoa > Chordata > Mammalia > Eulipotyphla > Soricidae > Crocidura > Crocidura indochinensis. The sequence continues at coordinate 25,639 of PVKC010006559.1, forward strand.
GGAATAATTTAAGCATTGAACCTGTAACTTTTTCTAATACTAGTGTTTAAATATTTTCTAGGCATCTTTATTTTAGGTTTGCCCATTAGAGAAGTCTTTTTCAACCTTTTCTTACTGTGGTGGCATGCTTCAGACCTTGTTTCTTCTTGTTTTGCCATTTGACCCCTAGTTTCATGCTGTGAATTCCCATTTATTTTATTTTTCACCCTTGGTTACTTGGAATATCCTAATAGCACACAGAGAGGCGTATACTCTCCAGTTGAGAAATACTACACTAAAGTTAACCTGAATAATAATTCTAAAATTATTCAGGAGAAAATTTCATTAATTGGGCAACGTTTGGCAACACCTTTACTTTAGCTACCATATTATACATGGTACAACCTATTTTTAGCTAAATTGACCTGAAAATCTGTAAATTATTAAAGACAGAATATTGTTTTGCAAATGTGTACTTCTCTTATAAATGTGTTGTATCAGTGTAAAAAAGACAGAAAATAGATTAAAATCTCATAGACTACACTCTAGATTTAGGTACTTTAAACTTGAAACTGAAAATAAGTGTAGGACTTTAGATGTAAGTAAAGTAGTAAGGAAACCCAAGGCAGAAGTACTAAGAGGCAAATAAAAGTGCCTCACAACATAAACAGCCGGTACAAAATACAAGTGAGTAAATAGAAAAGGTCAAAGGAACACTAGAAAATAGAAAAAAATATCCAAAATGCTTGTAGAAAAATCACAATAAATCCCCTTAGATCAGCCATTTCTCTAAATGTCAGCAAAATGAACTCCCTTTTTTAAAGGCAGAGTTGGGACTGGACAGACAGCTCAGTAGTTGCAGTTAATACTTTGCACAGAGCTGGAATAGTCTCCAAGCACCACAGATATGTGTTGAAAACAAACAGATGCTGCAGGGGGATCCAACTTACTTTTATAAAATACATACTTTAACTCTCTAAAGATAAACATAGGCTCAGAGTGTAAGCTTGGAAAACAATAATATAGGCATATATGTAAACTGAGAAAGAAGCTGGAATGGCCTTGCTTGTCAGACTAAATAGCATTCAAACCAAAGAAGAAAATGAGATTTAGAAACACTAGCCAAGAGATTATTACTTATTAGTAGATTAATATTTCAAGTGAACTAGTGCTCAAAATCATAGTCTCCAAAAGAAAGCATAGCAAAGTTTACAAAGTCACTGTTAATAAACTTGAGGAAATAAATTGATGAGAACACAAGTTGGGAGATTTTAACACCTGAGTTTTAGCACTGAATAGATCATCAAGAAGAGTGTCACTAAGGAAACACAACCCTTAAATGAGTGAAGAACTGGAATTAATAGGAATATCTAGGACCCTCCACTCCCAACAAGACAAATGTACATTTTCCTCCAGTGTACATGGAACATTTTTATGACACATTTTTCACTTGCTGGGGGTGCAATTTTAGTGTCCATAGGGTCATAAAAATAGAAAGCAAATCAAGTACATATTTCAAATTATGTTGTCTTAAAGGTACAAATTAGCCATAAAATGATATCTAGGGAAAAATCTGAACATTTAGAAATTGAACAGCACACTATTAAAACAATCATTGGGTAAAGAGACATTAAAGAAATAAGATCCTGAACATAAACAAGAATAAAGATAAGAACTATCAGATCACAGCAAAACAGGGAATTTATCACAATGTAGGAAATAAGAAAATTTTCAAATTAATAACAATTCCATTATTTGAGAAACTAAAAATATAACAGATGAATTTCAAAATCAGTAGAAACAGGAAAATAATAAAAAATAAGAGCAGAAATTAGTAATATAAAAAAAAAGAAAAACACAAAAGTAAACAAAACCTAGAATATACAAACATGTATTTACATACTCCTAATTCTGTACTTAGGAATCACTTCTGACAGGCTCAGAGGACCATAAGGGGTGCTGGGGATTGTATCTGGGTTGACCACATGCAAGGCAAGCACCCTACCACTATGTTTTCATTCTGGCCCCTAGAATTGATACTTGGAAAAAATAAACAAGATTGACAAGTCCTTAGCTGGAGTCAAAATGAAAACTAATAAAATGAATCAATTTGAGGAGAGGTACAAAAGAAGAAATTAATAAAGATACCAAAGAAATGCATCAGATTAGAGTTTAATTTGAATGGTTTTTTATAATTAAGCTATAGAATTTAAGCAAAGAATGCTTTTTATGTTTTTAAATAAAGTGTAGTGGAAAACCTATATATTCTTCCAATTAGGAGAAAAATGACAATGATTAAAACTTGCTCTCCCTTTCAAATTCCAGATATGAAAGTTAAGTTCTATAAAACTTCACAGAGAAAATAGTCTCTCTACCCTTCTACTACCTTCAAAATATCAAAAAATCAGAATCTATCAGTATCTATAAAATTAACTTTACTCCTACTACACAGAATAGACAAATATTACTAAAAATAAAATTATATATTTTTATATTGGGTTTGGGCCACACCCAGTGATGCTCAGGGGTTACTCCTGGCTATGTGCTCCTGGCCTGGTGGACTATATGGGATGCCCAGGATTCGAACCTGGTCCTAGGTCAGCCGCATGCAAGGCAAATGCTCTACTGCTGTGCCACTGCTGCAGCTCCTAGAGATCAATATTTTTGATGAACACAGATGCAAGTATCCTCAAGAAAATCTTATCAATGCAAATACAACAAAATATCAAAAGCATTATATATTATGACCAAATAGGAATCAATCCTAAAATGCAAAGATAGGCTCAATATATGCAAATCAGTCAGTGTAATATGACATCAACAGAAGAAAAATAAAAGAAATTATATGGTCACATCGATTGATACAGAGAAAGCTATTGAGAAAGTTAAGTATCTATTCATAACAACAACAAAATAGGGATAGTAGGAACATACTTCAAGGTAGTAAAATAGTATACAATAAATCTAAAACTAATATCATCGAACTCCACAGTGAAAAACTGAAAGACTTTCATTGACGATCTGAAATAGAGCAAGGATGTCTATTTTTCCATCATTCAAAATAATTTATAAATTATCACCACAGAAATAATGTAAGAAAAATTGAATGTATCTAAATGGAAATGAAGCTAAGCTATAACTATTAGCAGATAATGTGAAAATATAATAGAAACCATAAATGGTTCACTAAGAAATTCATAAAACCAAATATAACAAAGTAGACCACAAAATCAATACACAAATATATTTTTATTTCTGTAAGCAATTAGTGAACAAGAAGAGAAAAAATAAGGTAGAAAGCAGATGCACTTAAAATAGTGCACAATTCATGCTGGGTGTGATGTTGGAATTATGTGTATGGGAAACCATCATTAGTAGTTGTTTAATTCATGGATCCTCAATCAGTATCTTCAAAGAGTAGAAAATGGGGCCAGAGAGAGAGTGGGTAGGAAACTGTCTTGCATGAAGCAAACTCAGATTTGATCTCTGGCACTCCATATGGTCCCCCAAGCCCTACCAGGAATGATCTCTGAGCACAGAACTAGAAATAAGCTCTCATCTCTAGAAGGTGTGGCAAAAACAAAAGAGAAGCCAAACAACAAAAAATAATAAGTTCCATTGAGGCAAGTTCTTCAAGAATACAAAACCATTAACTTGAAGAGGTATGTATACCCCATGTTCACTGTAGTGCTACAATAGCCAAGAAACAACTCAAATGTCCAACAAAAGTTGAATGGGTAGAGAAGTTGTGGTATTTATACACAATGTAATACTATTCATCTACATAAAAAAAGATGAAATCTTGTTCTGTGCTGCAATGTCTATGAAACTTGAGGGTTTCATGTAGGTGAGATAAATTAGAAGATGAATAATTACCAAAAGAGCTCACTAATATGTGAAGTATAAAGAAAGAAAACAAGAGACTAGACAGTTTTAAATGATATAACAAGTCCTTAAATTTGATTAGAAAACTGAGGTTATACCCATGACATTCTTCAAAGAAGTGGATCAAATACTTATGAAGTTCATTTGGAACAATAAACACCCTCAAATAGCTAAAGCACTCCTAGGGAAAAGGAAAATGGGAGGCATTAATTTCCCCAACTTTAAACTGTACTACAAAGCAATAGTTGTCAAAACAGCATGGTATTGGAATAAAGACAGACCCTCAGATCAGTGGAATAGGCTTGAGTTCTCAGACATTGTCCCCAGACATACAATTACCTAATTTTTGACAAAGGAGCAATAAATCCTAAGTGGAGCAGGGAAAAACCTCTTCAACAAGTGGTGCTGGCAGAACTGGTTAGCCACTTGCAAAAAAGCGAACATAGACCCCCAGTTGACATCATGTATGAAGGTAAAATCCAAATGGATTAAAGACCTTGATATCAGACCTGATACCATAAGGTAAATAGAACAACACATCAGTAAAACACTCCATGACATTGAGACTAAAGGCATCTTCAAGGAGGACACTGCACTTTCCAAACAAGTGGAAACAGAGATCAACAGATGGGAATACATTAAACTCATAAGCTTCTGCACTTCAAAAGAAATAATGCCCAGGATACAAGAGCCACCCACGGAGTGGGAGAAACTATTTACCCAATACCCATCAGAGAAGGGCCTAATATCAAAAATATAGAGTACACTGACGGAACTTTACAAGAAAAAAACATCTACTCCCATCAAAAAATGGGGAGAAGAAATGAACAGACACTTTGACAAAAAAGAAATACAAATGGTCAAAAGGAACATGAAAAAAATGCTCTTCAACATTGATAATCATGGAGATGCTAATCAAAACAGTGATGAGATACTACCTCACACCACAGAGATTGGCGCACATTACAAAGAACAAGAATAATCAGTGCTGGCGGGAATGTGGATAGAAAGAAACTCTTATCCACTGCTGGTGGGAATGCCATCTAGTCCAACCTCTATGGAAAGCGATATGGAGATTCCTCCAAAATCTGGAAATTGAGCTCCCATTCGACCGAGCTATTCCACTCCTAGGGATATAGCCTAAGAGCACAAGAATTCAATACAAAAACCCCTTCCTCACACCTATATTTATTGCAGCACTATTCACAATAGCCAGGCTCTGGAAACAACCAAGATGCCCTTCAGCAGAAGAATGGCTAAAGAAACTGTGGTACATATGCACAATGGAATGTTATGCAGCCATCAGGAGAGATGAAGTCATGAAATTTTCCTGTACATGGATGTACATGGAATCTACCATGCTGAGTGAAATAAGTCAGCGGGAGAGAGAGAGAGACGCAGAATAGTCTCACTCAT
>PVKC010006560.1:6705-31033 GCA_004027635.1 Crocidura indochinensis
ATTTATTTATTTATTTATTTATTTATTTATTTATTTATTTATTTTGGTTTTGGGGCCACACCCGGTGACACTCAGGGGTTGCTCCTGACTATTCGCTCAGAAGTCTATTTTGGTTTTTGGGCCACACCCGGTGACGCTCAGGGGTTACTCCTGGCTATTTGCTCAGAAGTCGCTCCTGGCAGGCACAGGGGACCATATGGGGAACCTGGAGATCGAACCGCGGTCCGTCCTAGGTCAGCGCAGGCAAGGCAGGCACCTTACCTCCAGCGCCACTGCCCGACCCCCGTAAGTGTATTTTTTAAAGAAACTGTCTTATGGTCTTAAGATATCTAATGGGTCTTTTAGACAGTTTAGATAGTGTTGAAGTGATATGTTAAGAAAAATAAAATCAACAGTAAAAGAATGACTACCCGGGAGATAGCATGGAGGTAAGGCGTTTGTCTTTCATGCAGAAGGTCATCGTTTCGAATCCCGGTGCCCCATATGGTCCCCACCGTGCCTGCCAGGAGCAATTTCTGAGCATGGAGCCAGGAGTAACCCCTGAGCACTGCCGGGTGTGACCCAAAAACCACAAACAAACAAACAAAAAAGAATGACTACCAATTTCAGAATAAAAGAAGGAAATGTAGTTGAATATTTATGCAAAATTGTGTATTTGTTAGTAAGTAAAATTAACAAAAAGGAGAAATATTCATATATTTGACAAAGTTGGTATACATCTTTGATTCTGTTCATTTTTTCATCTTATATTTTCTGGAGACCACATGCTTAAAGATTACTTTTCACAGGTCAATGGTTTTAGAAAAAAAATGAGAAAGATATATCACAGCAGTAAATTTCATGATAATCATTGCTGCATAATTATTAAAGCTTATAAGCAAAATTAAAGGTAAGTTTTATAAAAACAAACTAATGAGCACTGAGATGTGCACTGTTTGAAAACTATTGTGTTGCCTGAGAAAGAATGTAGAGGCCATTTCCTTGCATACAGACAACCTGGCAACATGTATGGTCCAAATATTTCATTAAAGGAGATCACTTAGGGAGCTGGAGTGATAGTGTCATGGTAGGACATTTGCCTTGTATGCAGCTGATTCAGGACAGACCTCAGTTCGATCCTAGACATTCCATATTGTCCCTCAAACCAGGAGCGATTTCTGAGCAAATAGCCAGGAGTAACCCCTGAGTGTCACCTAGTGTGGCCCAAAAACCAATAATCAAAAAAAAAAAAATTACAGTACAAAGACAGGAAAGAAAAGTCTATGTTTCTCTCATTAAAATATAAATTTGTTAAAATTATATCATTACATTAGAACTCAATCATGGAGGCAATATTTTAGGAGATATTTTGGATAAAAATTTAAAAAAATGATGAAAAACACAACTAAGGGTAGGAAAAACTATGAATATTAATTATGTCCTGTAAATCATTTAAAGAATATTACAATTTCTTTTTAATAAGTTCAATCCCGATACACAAACTCTTTGTAATGAATGATCTACTGCACATAGATTAGATAGTCAATAATATATGATAAGATTTAAGATGCTGAGGGCCAGAGGGATAACATAGTGGTAGGGCATTTGCCTTGCACCTGGCTGACCTAGGACAGACTTGAGTTTGATTTTCTGCAATCCATATTGTCCTCCAACCCTGCCAGGAGCGATTTCTGAGCACAGAGTCAGGAGTATCCCCTGAGCCCTTCTGGGTGTGGTCCCAAAAATATTTAAAATGCTATACCAATACAACAATTGTAAAAATCAGATCCACTGAGCAATATATAAAGATATATCTTGGGTTTTCATGCATATATGGAATATTTAATGCAGAAAGAATATTTTGTAAGTGTTAACACGCTCTTTTAAAACAAACACTCGTCAGTGGTTGAAGAAGTAAAACTATTTGGAAGCTAGATAAAAGTTGTTACAAGACCGGACCGGAAAGATAGCACAGCGATGTTTGCCTTGCAAGCAGCCGATTCAGGACCAAAGGTGGTTGGTTCGAATCCCGGTGTCCCAAATGGTCCCCCATGCCTGCCAGGAGCTATTTCTGAGCAGACAGACAGGAGTAACCTCTGAGCACCGCCGGTGTGGCCCCAAAACAAAACAAAACAACAACAAAAAATCGTTACAAGACCAGTCTTGAAATCTTCAAGGTTATTTAGATGTTAAAATTCAGGGATATACTAATTATGCATAATAAATAATTGATAGAGCACTTGAAGTATCATATAATGAATGAATTTTATCAACTTTTATCACTAATGAATTTTTTATTTATTAAATGAGATGATTTGCCCAAGTTATGGTACCCCATCCTTACATCTCTGATATAAGCCCTGTATCATAATTATGTATGGTACTTTTAATGTATTATAGACATTTTCATGTTAGTAGTATTCCATTGAGAAATTGGGTAATGACATATATAGATATTGACCAGCAGCTTTCTTTTTCTTTTTGGGCAACACCCAGTGATGATCAGGGATTACTCTTAGCTATGTGCTCAGAAATCACCCCCTGGCCAGGGTAGCAAACCGAGGTCAGTTCTAGGTGAGTGCATACAAGGCAAATGCCACCACTTCGGCCCCAACCAGCAGCTTTTTGCTTCTGTTTCAATTTCATCTACTACTGATGGTCTGATTTAGATAAATTAGATATGTATAACTAAAACAATGAGTATTACAATGAAAGAATAGTAACTATCATTCTTTGCAGATGAAAATAATATATAGAAAACCCTTAAGACAAAATTAAAAAGCTATTAGTATAAATAATGAACAGAACAAAGTTACTGGCTAGAAAATCAACATAAAATCTGTTGTATTACTATATGCAAATAAGAAAAAAAGAAGAAAAGAATAAAATTTTAATTAAGTCCAAATGAGTTAAATGTTTAGGAATACATGTAAAAAAGTGAGAGACCTACGTAATAAAAATTTCAAACACTATCTAGAGACATAGCGCAGGTACTGGAGAAATAATATAACAGGTAAAGCACTGCCTTCCTTACAACCAACCTGCGTTCAATCCCTATCATAGTTTTCTGAGCCATACCAGAAGTAAATCCTGAGCACTGATCCAGGAGTAATCTATAATTACAGCAGGTGATGGTCCAAAAGTAAATGATAAATTTATAAGTCAAGTCAGGATATTTAATATATTCAAAATATTCACTACTAAGAAAGGAATTTAAAAATCTAATTAAGCTCCAATAAAAATTCTAACGATATTTTTAACAAAAATAAATTGATAATATTTAAACAAATAATAGAAAATTGACAGGAATATGTCTTAGTTGGGGATATTTCAGGGAAAAGTAAACATTGAGTTACCTGACATCAAAGTACATGGCAAAGGAAAAAATAATTAAAATTTTATTTTACTGGAATTAAACTCAAACACAAGCATCAATGTAGCAGATTAAAAGCACAGAAATAAATCTATATGCTTGTCAAAATTTATGCATTGACAAAAGAACCAGTGCTATATAATGAAAAAGGAAGTCAACAAATGGTGTTGATAAAAATATATAACTATGCACAAAAGAAATAAACAAAATTTTCTACCTAAATAAAGAACTTTGAAAGTGCATTTACAATTTCCCAGTAAAACTGAAAATTTCAAAGTACATATAGCTGAAATATTTCATGACATGAGTAGTATACATCTTTGAGAGAACTCCATTTTAAGCTCATGGGAAATAAAAACAAAGATAAATAATTGGAAAAGATGAAAATGTTAGAGCAAAAGTAAGTGGGGACAAAAGAAAAATATAGTTTACCGAGTGTAAATTATATTTACATGTCAAATAGCTATTAAGAGGTGAATATTCAAGTTATTTATATATAAAACTTATAACTGATATAAAGTAATTTAAAAAATGAACAGATGATTTCAATAAATACTTCTCCAAAAAAGTTTAATGATGGTCAAGAGACATATGACACACTCTTCATTATGGCTATAAGACAGTTCAAAATCATCCCAAAAGAAGATACTGCCTCACACCTTTGTGAATGACTTACATCAAAGAGTAAGACATGTTGATTAGGATTTGGGTAAAAAAAATCCTATCTACACTATTGGTGAGATGATAATTTGGTGAAGTCATTTTGGGATTAAGTGTGGAAATTTTTAAAATAAAGCATATGAACCTGAGGCATAATGCACAGGGGTGAGGACATTCATGGCCTGTGGCTGACTGGGTTCAATCCCCCACACAATATATGGTCCCAGGCATCACATATGACCAGTCACCTGAGCTCTGTCTGAAGAAGAGTCAGGAGCATGCCATAAGTATGGATAGCTTTAGTTAAAGTCTAGAAATAATCCAAGTATCAACAGATGATGCTTACTTGGCAATGAATGTATGCCATATACGACTTAAGTTTAAGTATAGCTAGACACACACAATGCAATACTATTTTATATGTTAAAAATGATGTTTCTCAACATCAGTTTCACTCACAAAAAATTAAGAAACTAAAGGAAATAATGCAAAAATCAGTAATATGAAAAAATGTGTACTAATTACACCATGTGTGTCATATAAGAATATACAATTAATTAATAAAAATAAATAAATTAATGGACCTTATATAGAACTAAGGTTTCCTCAAGGAACCAGGGAAATCTGGGAAAAAATATACAGAAATAGGAAAAGATTGTGGGTCTATATGTAAGATACACACACACACATACACACACAAATATATATTGCAGCATCAAAACTGCCATAAAAAAAACTTTTGTAGTTAGTGTCCACTATGACAATAGTAGTTGGTATTACTCTGGACAAAAATCAAGATGATGAAAGGGGATAAAGTGATATACATGGTATACCCTCATTAACATTTTTGGTCAAAAAATGAGGGGGAAGGGGAGAGAGAGAGAGAGAGAGAGAGAGAGAGAGAGAGAGAGAGAGAGAGAGAGAGAGAGAGAGAGAGAGAGAGAGAAGAGAAAAAGGTCTCGTGAAAAGATCTTGTAAAATCTTATTTACAAACCAAAAACCATATGAGGCAGTTTGGAATCAGGAGAAACTCAAAAGAGAAGGAAAGATGCCGACCTGCAGATCAACAATGGTGCTTTTTAATGTGTAATTTCTGTATCTGAACTTCTTATGTGAGCCTTGTCTACTGTTTTAAGCTTTGAAGTTTGGGGATTTAAATATGGCACAATTGGAAAAATACTAACTTTTTCTCATGTGAATATAATCCCATAGAAAATGGAAGATGAGATTGATAAAAAGAAAACATCATTAGAGAATGGGAAGGATTGATAATTCCAAAAGGCAATTGTCCATGACAAAATAATTCATGTAGCAGGGTATTAGTAGTGAATCATTTTTTCTGATTATTAATTTAAAATAGTCCTCCAGTTTTCCTAGTCAATTGAGTCATATTATATGCACATCTAACATAATTGCAATTCAATTCTTCATTAGGCAAAAATAAATAGATGAAATAATTGGGTGCCTCATGGCCTGTAAGAAATCAAGTAGCTCATCTATGTAGCTGAAGGAATTGTCATTTATCCCAATATTAGAGTAAAGTTGCCCGATAAAAATGATTTCAAGACAATAAGTTTTAAACAAATTTATGTTCAAGTGACTGAACACATTTTCATGAATAATGTTAAATATAAATAATGCTATCCTTATATAGAAGTTTAGAAATGAAACCTATATGAAATGTAATTTTAATGAATTAGCTGAGTGTATCTAACATATATTAAGCTGCTATTGAAAAAGAAAAATTATTTAATCATTAGCATGAAAAAACATACAATTATTCAAGCAGCAGGGAAAAAGCAGTGATAAGTGATTAGTAAAAAGCTTTACTAGAAGTCATGGTAACAGAAGGAAGTTAATGGAAAAGTGAGAGCAAGACAGAAAAAGGGCAGAATTTAGCCTATGACTTATTTGTTATCTAATATCTACATGATAAAATATGAATAATATTGGAGCCAGAGTGATAGTTTAGCAGTTAAACATCCTGCCTTACATGAAGCCAACTTGGATTCAATCTCTGACAAACTCATTTGGCCCAGAACATGCTAGGATGATCTACAAATACAGGGTGAATAAGAAACCTTGAGCACTGATAGAAGTGACCAAAAAAACAAAAAGTGATTTAAGAATGTACACTGAGAAGTCACTGATCATTATTTAATTTTGATAGTCTAATACTAGATGATGTCAATAAATCCCTAAACTAATTATTGCACCAATAATTAACATGTATATTGCAATTTATCAGAAAATAACCCTTCAACATAAAGATTTTTCATCTCTATTCCAAGATATAAGAGACGTAAAGCTTGGGCCAATGTGAGAACCAGTATAATAAAAATGAACAAATTGAATTGTCATCAGAACCCAAATAGCTGAGAGATTTGGGGGGTTTTGCTGGGGATGGAATCCAGGTCATTCTGGGTCAGCACATGCAAGGCAAATGTCCTACCACTGTGCTATCACCCCGGCACCTTATTTGCAGTTCTAAATAAATAATATTACAGTAATTTTATCTTATAATTATTTTTTTACTAAAAATCAATATAGTTGATTTTATATATAAACAGAAATTACTTGCTTTTAGACTTAGATACATTTGTTTTACATTTAAAAAACTAAAAATAACTTACATTAAAGGTGATAAAATAAATATTCCTATGTCTGCTTAGGAAAAGCCAAGATATGGAAATAATACATAGGTTTAATGAGTGATGAGTGAATAAAGAAGTAAGTGATAGGATACAGAATGGAATATTAGTTACAGGAAAAGATGAAATATTGCAATTAGTTAAGACTTGTATGGATTAGAAGTTTTTTGTTTGTTTGTTTGTTTGTTTATGAGTTACACCCGCTGGCACTCAGGGGTTACCGCTGTCTCTATGTTCAGAAATCTCTCCTGACAGGCTCAGGGGATTATATAGATGCCTACCTCCAATCTCTCTGGCCCAGGGAAGATTTCTTTGTTTTGGTTTGTTTTGCTTTGTTTTGTTTTGTTCTAGGGTCACATCAGGCTGTGCCTCAAATTTTACTTCTGTCTGTCTCTATGTTTTGAAGTATCACTCCTAGTGGGCTCGAGGTATCAGATGGGGTGCTGCAGATTGAACATGGGTCAGAAATATTCAAAGCATGTGCCCTACCCTCTGTATTATCACTGCAGTCCCTTAAATGGAAGGGATTTTATTAGCTAAACAAAGTTAGAGGGAAAAGTACAAGTACTGAATGATCTTACTCATTTTTGGCAGATAGAAGAGCAAACAAGGGCATGACAATATTGATGGATAACAAACTCTTGCCTTTTGAATACCAAACTGAAATTACCAAGTGATGGAGGAGTTAATGGGAATAAAGGGGGGAAATTAGAAGTGTCTTAAAGACTGTAGTAGAGAGTTTTGTACACGGTTGGTAGTGAAGGAATACAAAATTATACAGAAGGTATATAAAACTATAAAAAATTAAAATTAGTATCACTGTTACAATGTCACCAAAAATTAAATATTAAATTGATTATTTTGTTGGAATTTGATAATCCAAAATTATATTTAGTTTAATGCTCACTTTTTTCTTTAGAACATATATAAACTATTTTTGAAAAGCTAAATTATTTCCAACTTATCAATCTGATTATTTCACAAAAATGAAGTGACTTACATTTACTGTTTTTGAGTTTTCGAGTTAAATGGCAACTTTAAAGTGGAGTATAATAAAAGAAATTATTGACTTCTAGAGAGGATTTATATAGCCATTTATTCTTCTGAACTATCAGTACTAGTAGTCTATCAGCAAATATGGGATACTTTTAGCACTTAATGCTATAAAACCTTGCAAGGGAAGCTGGCACTCTTTTTGGCACAAAGAATGAAAAAGAAGCTCAGTTAAATAGAGGATACTTTTCTGTCTAAACTTTCATTTTCTTCACAAAAGGCTCATCTTCATTTCAATCAAATGAAATTTGAACGATATTATAAAGAATGGAAACAGACACCTTCCTAATGCTGGCATCATGACTTGATTTCAAGGTTAAAATGCAAGTTTTAGTATTTCATGACTGATGACAATTTTCTTTCAAGAAAACTGAAAAACTTGGGCTTCTTTCAGGGCAGAGACAAGGAGGATAAATAGACAGTATCTGGTTATAAGAAATTGGACTGAAATCATCAGCTTATTTTATGTAGTAGAGATACATTAAGTCAAGATCTGATGCAAAATTTTTGCCATAATAAAATTCTAGTCCTTTAGCTAAAAGCTTGGTGTTCTAGACCCAGACAACATTAATTACAGTTATAGAAAATTCTTTACCATACAACAAAATGCTGTTGAAACATTGCAACTCTAAACTGGCTTTCAACTAACTTGCACATTTTTCTGACTAAAAATTTTCTTGGGCAGGCCCATTCCTTCACATGAGTTAGATTCAGCAGGGCTCATATCCCAAACCTCAAGAGACTAATGACTACTTTAACTGGGCATAAGAGGGATATCAAGGCAGCAAAGGACATTTTTGTCAGTGCCAATATTGGCTTCCAGACTGACAAGAGGAGTTTATATAGCCTTTGCCATCTCTTCATCATCATCTCATCAAGGCTTTCCCAGAAACTACGTTCTTAAAAACAAAACCACCCTTCCTGAAAATGTGTTAATAAAATATCCAACTCTTTTTGTGCATACCTTTCATCATTTTATAATAAGTTTTATTTTCAACTTAATGTATACTTTGCAGAGCATATTTTTTTCTGCTCTGGTGATTTCCCTTTTTTGACATTCTTATATAAAGGCACTTGCAAGATGACTGTGGTTGTACTTATTTTAAAAAATTAAAAACAATCCTGTTTTCATTTTTATATTGTTGTTCACCTGTGTCCTTGACTGGAAATTCAGATTGAGTAAAATGATCCCAGATTTTATTATTACAAAGCTAAAATCAGAAAAGAATGGCAGAATCAAGGACTTTACAAATAGTATATATTTTCATAAAAAAACAACCAATATTTCTAAATAGCATGTCTACATCCAGATACAATATGATAAAATAAAATAAATCTTACTTACCAAACTCCTTGGGAACTGCTATCGAGTAAACACAATTATGCCCCACGCTGTAATTTTTAGGATAGGTTGGGGATAGAACAGTTCCTTCAGAACCAGTTGAACGACTTCCACATGGTGCTAGACAATAAAAACAAATTAAAATATATTTTTAGAGAAAAAATGTTAATTGTTATATACCTGGTTAGAAAATACGATTCTTATCCTCAAGTATACATATCATTTTAACAGTATAACTCACATTCACCAATTTAAACAGTAATAGTATAACCTACAAAACTTGTAAAATATGTCAGTTTTTCTCAGAGACAAATATTCTACTAAAGTTGCTACGCAACTATCTCTCATGGTAATGATAATAGTGAACCTGCTATCACTTATAATAATGAAAAATCAAAGAGGTAAAGAGACACTTGTTTTATTCACTCTGTTTTATATCTCTATTAAAATATACCTAAGGGTACTGAATGAGAACATAGTCGTTAAGGTGTCTGCCTTGCATGTAGCTGACCCAGGCGTGATTCCAGGCATTCCATACCCAGAGTCCTGAAAGTTGAGCCAGAAGTAATTCCTGAGCATTGAGAGTAGATAGAATGGGATGTACTGTGTTACCCCAGCTTCAAAAAATACTAATGGTTTAAAATAGATGAGAGGGGCCAGAGTGGTGGCGCAAGAGGTAGGATGTTTGCAGTGCCCGTGCTAGCCTAGGATGAATGTCGGCTAGATCGGCTGGCATCCCAAATGGTCCCCGAGCCAGGAGCGGTTTCTGAGTGTATAGTCAGGAGTAAGCCTTGAGCGTCACTGAGTGTGGCCCCAAAACCAAAACAAATAAATAAAATAGATGAGGGTAAACTAACGTTTACATCTAAATTATAGATGCTATTCAAATGTTAGGCTGAGACAATTAATGTCCTAATGTGGAACTTAAAATTTAGCTATTGAGAACATTTAGATCTTCAAATTATATAGTAATAGCTTATATTCTCTCTCTCTTTTTTTTATTTTAGTTTTTGGGGCCCACCTGGTGACAGTGGTTCCTCCTGGCTATGAGCTCAGAAATAGCTACTGGCTCAGGCGACTATATGGGACACCTGGAATTGAACCCAGGTCAGTCCTGGGTCAGCCGCATGTAAGTCAAAAGCCCTACCACTGTGCTAATGCTCTGGCCCTTAGTTTATACTCTTTAAGTGAGTGAAATTAAGTAGAATTAAAATAGTTAGCCAGTGAAAAGAACTGAGGGTAGCTAAGATGTAAGGGCTGATATATGGAATCTAATATCAATTTAGTCTCTTGGTAACCATGAGAGAAGGACGTTTCTATGAAAAAATAATATTGCAAAAGTTGTGGCAAATGAGAAGAAATTTTAGTATGGTGGGATTTTTCTTGAGGAGGGTTTGTTTCTCCTATGTCTATTTCTATGATGTTATTAGGGAAGGATTTTCCATAAACAACACTCATTGTATCTATCCAGTGTTACGGTTCGAGGTTTACCAAGATTCCAAAATCTGATATCACATAAAATATTTCTAGAAGTGTGTCAAGTTATATTCTTATTCACTTAATTAGAAAACTGTCTCATGTTTCCTTTGTGAACCAAGGATAAGGATTCCTCTTTTAATTTTGTTTGGGAGAACTTTTCATACAAAACGTAATTGTTGGACTTTTCTATCCCTTTATTTATTTCAGGGCAAGTGTTCTGAGTTGGTGTCCATGAGTAATACTATATGCATAGAAGAACAGCAGATCTGAAGCCCCTGCATCTTGTCCTCAACCATATCGAAGTCAAGCTTTACCTAGACTTTCTTAGACAATGTCTTGGTTGATTGAAGTTAAGCAGAATTTCTCTCAGATAGCAAATATAGAGCTCAGGAACTATTGATAGTATAGTTTCAACTGGGATTTCTTTCCTTATTACAAGATAAAAATGTAATTCTACCCACTATAACACTGAGATCTTTATCCATTTATGAATGAGAGGTATAAGTTTGAGAAGGGAGTTGTTTTAGTGAGATGGCTTTTTCTGTGCTTTGTGCTCAGAAGACTTTACATTTTAATTAAATCATAAAATTAAGCTTAAGAATATGTGATATACACCCAATAAAACTGGTCCTTTATGAAAACATTTTTAATGTAACTTTTAAAAATAAAAAGATCATCACAAAAGGGAGATTTAAACTACTAGCATAGGCATTTGTAAAAGCAATACTCAAAATTAAAAGCAAAACGATTAGTTTAGAATGCAGAAAAGGAAATTGTGTTATGTAAGTTTAAAATTTATTTGGGGATTTATTATATTTTATTCCTGATTTTCTGTTTAAATAGACGTAGACTAAGTGTGTTATATGTGTCAACAAATAAAAAAAAATGCCCAAGGAAATTGGGAAGTAAAACAATAATAGAGCACCTAATTCCAAAGTATATGATCCTAGGAAATAGCACTAGAGGAAGAATAGAAGATCAGAAGGAGAAGAGTTCTGTGACACTTTATAAAAGACTAAATTGTATGGATTCCTGGACATAGTTTCTAATGTAGAAATATATTCATTGTACACATACTCTCTCACATATATCACAAAAATCATACCATATTGAATAGGATGATTAATGAAATTGTCTTTTTTCAATGTCCTATATAAAGGTAATAGATAGTTATAATTAAAGTACTAAAATTAGAACTCTCAACAACAACAAATTGACAGTAATGATAATCATCAGATATGCATAGCTCTCATCACTCATTATTGTTTGAGTTAGGTGTATTCTTATTTCAGAACTGATAACTATTCAACTGGTAATGCTGCTGATGAGGTAAGCTTTCAAGAATGAAGTGAATATTATGTTAACTTTATGATTTTAAGCTACTTTCAAGCTACAATACTTTGAATATATGTCACAGAATACTCTGATTTTTATACTGGGAAAGCATGCATAAAAATATGAGCTTCTAACTCAATTTCAGTTCTGTGATTTATTCATGAACATGCTGGCATTCCAAATTAATAGGCATCTGACAGCCTCAATTTGTTTAGAATATTTTGTTTTGCATAATGGATATTTAGGGTAGATTTAGTTGAAAATATCACTTACAAATGTGAAAAATATGTTTTTTAACCTTTGATAAATATATATATATAAGGTTTAAGTATAATTACATGTCCTTACGATAACTAATTTTATGCTAGATTCTGTAATTTAAGTTAGCAGTACTGACTAAATTTTTTTCTAATCTGTGTTTATAGCATGGGCCAAAAGAAAGTTACTAATTGTAAGCACTATAGTGACTGACTATACAATGCCTATGTACCATACAAAGACTATAAAGAAAAATCAACAAGACTGTGAGATGCAGTTTTACTGCAATGCCTTTTATGTTTATAAAATTTTGAATGGAATTATGAGTAAGACAGACTAACCTATACTAACTCTACCTATGATAGCTTCTATCATATGTCTCTTCTGTTTTAATTTTATCTTATATGGCTGTCCTAAAAATTGAAGCCCTTTTTAATACAGCGTAGAAAAGAATCGGGGCCCGGGAGATAGCATGGAGGTAAGGCGTTTGCCTTTCATGCAAAAGGTCATCGGTTCGAATCCCGGTGCCCCATATGGTCCCCCGTGCCTGCCAGGAGCAATTTCTGAGCATGGAGCCAGGAGTAACCCCTGAGCACTGCCGGGTGTGACCCAAAAAACCAAAAAAAAAAAAAAATAATAATAATAATAATAAATAAAAAATAAAAAGAAAAGAAATACTAATCATCACATTGAATTTTTGTTGTTGATGTTTTGTTTTTGTTTTTGTTTTTGGGTCACACCCAGAGGAGGAGTTCGGGGATTACTTTTGGCTCTGTGCTCAGAAATCGCCCCTGGCAGGCCTCGGGGGACCATATGGGATGGCTGATTCGAACCAAGGTCGGTCCTGGATCAGCTGCATGCAAAGCAACCGTCTTACCGCTGTGCTATCGCTCCAGCCCCACATTGAAATATTTTACAAGAAATTATTTTCTGTTATTTCTGTGAACTGTTTGTCACCTGCTTGTTTTTATAAATAATGTCCATCTTAATAAATTAGAATGAAATCTAACCTGTTCTTAATTACAATGAAAATGAGATACATCACTAACACCTAAATCTATACATTTATAATTTTTGTAGAACATATGAGTATAAAAGGCTTTGTGATTTATCAGGCTCAAAGAATACATTAAGAGAACTAGAATGATAGGACAGCAGAGAGTGTGCTTTTCTTATAAGCTGCATCTTGTGTTTTATTTCTTACAACAGAGATGGTTCCCCAGAGACACGTTAGGATTAATTCTTGAGCCCAGATTCAGGAGTACTATATGAACATTCCTGAGTTTGGCCCCAAAAATGAAAGTAAGAAAGCAAGAGAAAAAAGAAAGCGATAATATAATGCAAGCAAGAAAGTGAGAAAGTAAGAAAGAAAGCAAGAAAGTGGGAATGCAAAAAAAATTAAATAAAGAGGAAATTAGGAAGGACGTTACTAAGAAAAGGAAGGAAAGGAGGAAGGAAGGAAGGAAGGAAGGAAGGAAGGAAGGAAGGAAGGAAGGAAGGAAGGAAGGAAGGAAGGAAGGAAGGAAGGAAGGAAGGAAGGAAGGGAGATATATAGAGAGGGGAAAAAAATCTTCGATAGAGAACTTTGCTTGAATCAATATTATTTAAATCTTTGGAATGATAAATGTAGCCTATAAGATGCCTTATATTGAGACAAACTAGTATTAGGGCTTCAGCACATCATATTGGTTACTTGTATTTTCATTTAGTGTGCTAATCTTATTTAGTATATTATTTAGTATTTGTTTGCTTATTAATATTCTTCTTGCTTACTCTATCATGTAAGTGTCATTAATCTATCTATCTATCTATCTATCTATCTATCTATCTATCTATCTATCTATCTATCATCTATCTATCTATCTATCTATCTATCTATCTATCTATCTATCTATCTATCTATCTATCTATCCAGCTGATTCAAGCAAATTATTATTTGAATCCTAGCATTTCATATGGTCTCCTGTGCCTGCCAGGAGTGACTTCTGAGTGCAGAGCCAGGTGTTACCCCTGAGTGATCCAAACACCAGAAAAAAAAAAAAAAACTACGTGTGTGTGTGTGTGTGTGTGTGTGTGTGTGTGTTAAACAGTTTCAAGTTATGCTCTTCCAGTAGCGATATCCAAGATTCACTAATTCATCTCAACAAGTTTTTAACAATTGCTAATGCTTTTCCAAGCACACGAGCCCTATATTTCTGTTTTATTCTTCAACAATCCTGATACATTGAGATATCTATTAGTGCTTTTCAGGTGACTTAAATGGATTAGCAAGACTGTAGATAAAATGATGTTTTAAAATAAACATGCTATATAAGCATTTTTATTTGACTGTATGCACAATATAAAAACATTTAAAAACAGAAAAGCTCCATAAAAACACTTAAATTCAAGATAAAATCAGGACATTCCAAATTTTAATATATCTATATAAATCTGTATTTTTCAGTGATTAAAATTTTTTTCATGGCTATGATAACAGGAAGCATTATTGTTTTAAATTTGGAAGCAATATTTTGTGGTATGTATGTAGTTTTAAGACTTAGAACATAATCAGTGATAGGATTTTTATAATAGAATATTCAAATGAATATTCTGTTGCAGGAATTAATAATAAACATATATCTACTTGTTTCACAGTGGTAAATCATTGCTAGCACTTTATTAAGTTGGAGCATTTTCTTATTGAGTGAAAAGTACCATATGGTTAAATTTGCAATATTTTCTTTTATTTATTTATTTATTTATTTATTTATTTATTTTGGTTTTTGGGTCACACCCGGCAGTGCTCAGGGGTTACTCCTGGCTCCATGCTCAGAAATTGCTCCTGGCAGGCACGGGGACCATATGGGGCACCGGGATTCGAACCGATGACCTTTTGCATGAAAGGCAAACGCCTTACCTCCATGCTATCTCCCGGGCCCCCAATATCTTCTTTTTAATATTTCTTATCTCTTTGAAATTTGTATGGTTTTATTTGCATGCACAAAATATTCTGTGTCATATAATAAACTATAATGATTGCTTTGCCTATGAATTATGAAACAGGAAAACCTGAAGATGAAATTACCACTTCATTTTAAGAACTCTGGTTTCTAAACTAAAAATTTTAATTGATATGACTTGATTATGTGTGGAGGATAAAGGTGGCCTGGAGAAGAAAGAGAATAAGACACACTTCATGCTGAGTGAAATAGAGGTAACCCAAACCATTACTGCAGGAAAGTTGCTAATTGAATGGGAAGTGTTAGAGAAATTTTAATACACACAACATAGTCTTCAGCTAAATGCAATTAAAAAAACTTTTTGCCAGTGTAATATATAATTTACTATAAAATATACTTTATAATAAAATTATATATGATATGTAAATTTTTCTCAGAAATCTAGCTATGTACTTTTTTAAATGATTAATACTGGCAGGTCACAAAAGAACAATATGGTATATTAAATCAATAATTTACTAGATGTGCCCTATGACTCCTTGAGTTTGAAAGAACTGCTCTATTTTACAAAAGTTCTGGTCTGCTTCTAATGAATTACTTATGTCTTGATATAGCTGGATTGAATGTCATAGATTATAAATCTCGGCATAAAATGTGCTGAAAACTTTATCTCCCATGGAGTCTTTATATTTTTTTTACTAAAAGCCATTCACAAACTTTAAAACATGAATTTGTAATACAGAAAGCTATTATTCCAAGTATTGCAGCTACAACAAAATACCATTGTTTCTTTTCTTTTCTTTGTTTAAAGCCTTGATCTTGGTAAAAATGATATTTAGCTATTTATTTTATGGTAATTTTCATTTCTCTATAAACTTAAATAGTTCATTGGTTTCTGCCTTCAATAATAAGTCTCCTGAAAAGCTATTAGAAATGTTTTAAGTACTAGATTATAAACCCTTTATTCTCAGGAACTTAGTTATTTTTACCTTATTTTTTCTCTGCAATATTTTTGATAAGTTTACATTTCCTTCTTTGAAAATTAAAGAAATATCATAATCATCAATTGTTTCATCTGGTTACCTATAAAAGTTGTCCTTATTTATGCATTAAGTTGGATCTATATTTTAAACTTTCTGCTTAAAAAAAGCTATTTCAATGCCATAATTAGTGGCTTAAAATATCATTCATCACTATGTTAATTGACTACAATAATAATAATATACAATTAATATCTGCTTCCTCACCAACTTTCTGCTCATGGCTTATTACAGGATATAAAGGTATTCTTCAAATTCTCTACTGTTCTGAGTTATAATACTCATTGATCATCATGTACTACCAGGGAAAAAGGGGGTTCATCCTAGGACAAATGCAGATACTTTTTCTCTAGTTAGGCATTTCTTGTATTTGTTACCATATACTCATTTCTCAATTTTGATATTTTTTGTATTTGTTACCATATACAAATTCTATTACTAGGGGCCGAAGGGAGAGCATGGAAGTAAAGTGTTTGCCTTTCATGCAGAAGGTCATTGGTTCTAATTCTGGCATCCCATATGCTCCCCAGAGCCTGCCAGCAGCAATTTCTGAGCGTGGAGCAAGAAGTAACCCCTGAGTGCTACTGGGCATGATTCCCCTCCAAAAACAACAACAACAACAACAATGACAACAAAAACAAATTCTATTACTAATGAGGTCTGTAGGTATTGGTAATTCAACAATCATAGCTATGTTACTTATAAACTCATAAAATTGAACTCCTTTCACACACCAAAAATATAATCTTTTAATATATACAATTGAATAGTGTTTTAACATAATCACAGGCTGTATAACACATTTCACAAATTTAGAATATTTTTGTCACCTGCAAGATATTCTTCTTGTACTAATTAGGGGTTATTCCTTATTTACTCCACTCCCAAGATCCAGCATCACTAATCAATTTTAAGGGGGTGCAAAACTATAAAATGACATGCTCTTAAAATAACCTTAAATTAATGGTAATTTATAAAAACGAAAATCCCTTTTTATTGGTTGGAATGATTTTTATAAATTATTTTAAGCCCTGTAGTTTACAAGGTTGTTCATAATACAATTTGGTTTTTTTTCAGTTACAAAGTTGTTCATGGGTGAGTTTCATTCATACCATATACAGTACCTTTCACCAGTTTACATTTTCCACTCCCCCCCACCATGTCCTCAGTTTTTTTCTCTTGCCTTCCCCAGTACCAATTCCCCAGCCTGTCTCTATGACAAACATTCTCTCTCTCTTTCTCTCTCTCTCTATATATATATATGTATATATATATAGAGAGAGAATGATATATATATTATATAATATATAATTATATAATATTATATATTATATATAGTATTATATATTATATAATATTATATAAGATAATATATAATATATATATTATCTCATTATTTTTCTTTTTAGACATTTTTGTTTGGTATAATTCTTATTTGTTTCAAAGTGAAGGACATTTGATGATAGTGATCTTTTATTCACATTAACACATTTAAATTGTTAATATATTAAAAAAACAAGTTTAGACAACAAAGTCTCCTAACAATTTTAACTTTTACTCAAACTGTTAACAAACTATTTTCTGAGGAAAATCTTTCAGATTCCTTGATACATTATCTTCCTATATTACTTCATAAATTATTTCAAAACATTTCAATTATATATTATTAAAATGGTTCTCTGATTAAGGTCTGATTCTCTTTCTTAATTGATGCCAAGCTCGCGTTTTAGTCAAAGTATCCATTTATATATCCGTTTATATAACTGACTTCTAAAAAGTATCTCAAAACTATTGTGAGAAGTACAAAATATATTTTACATTTACACTGTTCTTCTGATATGCATGTGAAAAATCCAATAGATATTTCAAATCCTTTATATAAGGTGGCATAGCAGAATGCAGTACAAAAACCAAAGCTTTGTAATGAGAAAGTCTAACTTTGAATTCTAAGTTCACTGTGGTTCTTGGAAGGGAGGAGAATTCAAACAAAGTCGATCAGAAAATATCTGTTCTTCTGGCAATACAGTGTAGAATTAGGTAAAATTAAGGAGGGAATTCTGCTGACCCACTGCAGTATTAATGCAACTTATTAGAATAAACCTTAAAGAAGAGGAATATACCTCATCAAGCCCCATAAGAAATACAAAAAGAAAGAATCACATGACTAACATAGTTTTTCACTGAATTCCTCCTTTGATGGATTGTGATACCTTATTTTTTATTCTTCTGACCCTTTCATCTTCCCAACAATGAGTAGCAGAATTCTTTGTCCCCTAGCCTGGCCTTTAAAAATTATGAAGGTACTAGTTTAATTGAGATGCTTTTTTTTTTCCCTTTGGTGCACCGTTCCTGAAGGTACTGCAATACCGGGTCAATACGTGGAGCAGATGGAGCAAGCTCCTCTTCTGACTCCCAGCTCCAAAAATCCATTTAATATAGTGTCCTTGGATAGACGACCTATCAGATATTAAACTGGTAAGAACAGATACTACACTTGATCTTAGCCAAAAGGCCGAGATGCTTTTTTAAGTGATAAAGGCTTTGTTGACAACTTCTGACGGTGAATGTAAATGTGACCATCTAGTTATTTGAAATCTTTTTTTAGAAGTCCAAAAAGTAGGATAAAGAACTTCACTATAGGGGCCCGGGAGATAACATGGAGGTAAGGCGTTTGCCTTTCATGCAAAAGGTCATCGGTTCGAATCCCGGTGCCCCATATGGTCCCCCGTGCCTGCCAGGAGCAATTTCTGAGCATGGAGCCAGGAGTAACCCCTGAGCACTGCCGGGTGTGACCCAAAAACCATTAAAAAATGATTTCAGGAGTATCAGATTTACTCACTAATTTTTCTATTAGATAACTAGAATTTTGATATTTGAATAGATCTATTAGTCTATTTGCAGAGAGCTCAGTTTACTACGATGTATATATCTTGTTGAGGGAACTTAGAGTTAATGATTCTATAAAGTGTATGTATAAAATTTAGTCTTGCTTATTTAACACTTAATGGAATGGGGACTGCTCCTGTTTCAGACTTTCTTTGAAAAATTTAGTATTCTCAAACTTTTAATTTTTTTTATTTGTTTTGTTTTTGTTTTCATGCTATACCTTGCATATGCCTGCACGCAAAGCAAGCAATTTACCCACTCTCTAGCCCCACTAAACTTTCAGTTTCATAACAAGGCCATGGACCTTCTGATCTTTGGAATAGTAAATACTTCTGAAATTAACTTTGAGTATTCACAAGCAGGGACCAGAAAAATTACAGTGGGAACAGTGCTTGCTTTGTCTGATGATGAGATACTTTATGGTATATCTTAATGGTATACCTTATGCTCAAAGACCTGAGCACTTCTGTATGTAGTTCCCAAACCAAAACTAAAAATAAACAGCAACAACCAAAAATTATGCAGTGTTTTCATGTGACAACAGTTTGATCTTAAGAAAATAAAATATATATTATTTGCCTTTGAAAATTTGCCTGTAATGCTCACTGGTTTTTATAGTGAGTTTTGTATTGATCTGCTTTATGCCACCTATTCAAGAGATTATGCAATAGTTTTCAATATTAATTCTGTCCTTCGCTAGACTAGTGCTTGTTGAATGAACTCTGTAGGAAGGATTCTTACTTCCCAGAAGTTAAGAATTCAGTATCATTTCTTAGTCACTTTAATACCATTTCCTAATACTCCTTGAATCCTAACATGCCTAACGTTGTTGTTTATTTACTATTTTTTTTTACCTGCAAAGAGAAAATTATCACTGAGTTATTCTATTTTGAAAATGTTACATTTTTATCTCTTCGTCTCCAAAACTGGTGATATGTTTGGAAGGCATGTTAGAATCCTTACATATGTACTATGGTAGTGAAGAATCAGGATATCATTAACAATGAAATGCCATATTGCTACACATTAGAAGCATGGCACAGTTACTGAGATGTCTAATTCAGGGGGAAATTTTTTGTAAAATTGAGCTCCTAGTCATAAAAAAAATACACTGTGAATTATAAGCATTGATTTGCAATCAAATTGCTTCCTTACATGGGCGACTCTCCATAGTATGGTGCAGAATTTATAACTGCAGGAATGTGTTTATAAAAGTGTTAATGATTCTCTTGACTAGCATGCAGGAGACCAACTGGAGGGATAATGTACCTACAAGAGCCTGAAAAATAGCAGGTGTTCAATGACATCAGCTTCCTTCATTTCCATTTTTGAAAACATGAGAATAATTTCATACCAGTTTATTCAGTGCTTCAGTTTCATACCAGTGTGACCTTAACTTCTCTTTCAAGACAAAATGCATTTCAATTATATATAGTGTATTTTTAATGAATAAATTTTGTGAACAAATTCCCATATGAAATTAATGAAGGCTACATATTTGATGACACTTGAAAACCATTACTACCAAGATTTGACTTTAGGAATGTTTCATCTATATGTTTTAATGATATACTTAAGCAACATCAAAGATAACAGAATCAATATATTAGATAGATAATCTGTGCATAAATTTATAATGAGATCTGAATCAATATTTGATCCACACAAAAAAATAGGAAACATCTTCCAAAATATTTGGAATATGCTCAAGGCAAAAATGTAATTTATAAATAAAATGATTATCCTTTGGATCTCTGTTTTATTTGTAGTGATCGCCCTCTTTTCATTTCTAATCTGTTTCATTAAATTTCTCCTTCTCCCTTTCTTTATGAGTTTTGCTAGTGGTTTATCAATCTTGTTTATATTTTAAAAGAAACAACTTTTGCTTTCATTGATCTTTTGGATTTTGGGGGAGTGGGTTTTACTTATTAATTTCTGCTTTACACTTTGTTATTTTTCCTGCCTACTTATTTTGGATTCATTTTGTTGATCATTTTCTAATTTTATAAGCTGTGTCATTAAGCTATTTATGGAGACCCTCTTTTCCATGTTGATGAGACTACTAACTCATGAAACATGATATCCTGAAAGAAATAGGAAAAAATAGAAAAGAAAAATAAAAGACTTTATTGTAATAATGCCCAGAGAGTATAGAGCTGAGGGTCAGAAGGACGGGCTCACAATATGAAGCTCAGTTCAAAGAGTGGTGAGCAGTTAGAGAAAAGACTACACTAAGAACTACCATGACAATGTTGATGAGTGAGAGAAGTATGCCTGTCTCAAATACAGGCAGGGGAGTGGGGGAAGAGAAAGAGGGAAGGCATTGGTAGTGGGAATTTGCACTGGTGAAGGGTTGCTCTTTCTAAGACTGAGGCCCAACTACAAACTTGTGTGAAGTCATAGTACTTAAATAAATATAAAAAGTAAAATAAAATAAAGAAAATTATTTAAATCTTTTATCTTTGCCACAAATATTTCAGTAAAATATTGTCTCAAATTTATATGATTAGTGCTTTGGTTGGAAATATTTATATGTTTGACATGTAGATGAAACTAAATAATATCTCTATTTCTAATTGAAAAAAGAAATTTAACTATAGTTAGAAATTTATTATTCCTGCTTTACTTTATGTTCTATGTGTGTATTTGATATTGTACATTCTCTTTAGTATATAAAACTAAATCATTGTTACAGAAAACTGAACACATCAACAATGGTGGAATAGTACCTCTAGAAGCTTAAAGACTCTATCCTAGGCCTTGTCCTAGGACCTGTGCAAATACCAAGATTGCTTGCTATAGTGGCCTTATTTTGTCATCCACAACAGAGAGGAAAGGTTCCTGACAGCACAAAATAAATAAATAAATAAATAAATAAATAAGAAAAACCCCGAGAAATGGCAATGAGAAGGTTTGGAGCCAGAGGTTGTTCCCATGACAATGTGCTTCAGAAGTGGAGAAACCCCTCTTAGGCCATGGGAATTTACTTCCTTCACCAATGCTTACTGTGCCTATACAAAAAAAAAAAAAGTGGGGTAACACAAACCCTGCCACTACAGCACTTTTTCTGGTTTTGTTTTGTTTTATTTTTTGTTTGCTTTTTGATATTCTTTTCCTTCTCTTTTTCTTCCACTTTTGTGGATATTACTCGGTGATATTTTTTTCTTTTTTAGTAGTTGATACCAAACTTTTTTTCTCCTCTTTTCCTTAACTTTTTTATCTCCAACAGAATAAAATAACTTGAATCATTCAGTCCCATAAATTGAGGGGGGAAAGTAATGACACCAGGACCAGTCATATGAACATCTAGTGTAAATAAAAAATGACCAGACTGGAGCACCGAACAGAATAGATACCCAAACTATATAACAAGTTGTTAAGGTGGAGACCAGTTTCACTAGGATTCTGGAGGGAGTAAAAAAGGGAGATGTGGGAGACATGCTGGAAACGGGAGTAGAGGGAGGACAACATTTGTGGTGGGAATGCCCTTCATTAATTGTCACTATATCATAAATAATTCTGTGTAATAAACTTCAGTCACAATTAAAAAAAGAGAAAACAAAACAAAACAAAAAACCAAAATCATTATTAATAATAGGTTTAAATGTATGCATATATGAATAAATAGGGTAGATTAAAATTTTACCACATGTTAATTTACTTAATATTTGACATATTGAATAGTTTTTTGTTTTTTTTTTTTTTTGGTTTTTGGGTCACACCCGGCAGTGCTCAGGGGTTACTCCTGGCTCCATGCTCAGAAATTGCTCCTGGCAGGCACAGGGGACCATATGGGGCACCGGGATTCGAACCGATGACCTTTTGCATGAAAGGCAAACGCCTTACCTCCATGCTATCTCCCGGGCCCCGTCATATTGAATAGTTTTTCTTCAACATCAGGCCCCTGAGAATGTTGAAATATTTATAAAGTTATAATGCACTCACATAATACATTATTAGTGTTACAATATTTTCTTTTACACACAATATTTTCCTTTATTTTCATATACTAATAAAATAAATTTTATTGTAAAGTATTTTTGGTATACTTTTATCTTTCATAAAGTATTTCAAGTGCATTTGAAATACAATAACAGAAATAAACAAGACTATTATGTTTCTTAGTCTCAGGAACCACATCTGTACACTTGTTAAATTATAGAATATTTAATTAACATATTTAGAATTAAATTACTTCTGTATAATTTATATTTAATTTACAACTAATAAGAAGCATTCATTATAATTATTTGAATTTATTACTTGGCTTGTATGCACAATTAGCCACTTACATTGAATTTAGAAAAATGTTTTCTTAAGTCAATTTACTTTAAAAGAAAAATACACATGGTATAATTGTAATGACAATTATATGTCATTGAGCATATGGCAAATGTACATAATGAAACTAAGTTGTTAAAATAATTTTATAAAGAAATTTTATCAATTTAATGTAAAATGTTATATCTATATTATGTTAAAATATTTTGGGATTTTTGATCAGTTTTTATTTTTTGACTCTGTGACAAAGTTATAGTACAATAATAATGATCTACTAATAAAAATTAAAAACTTAAAAATAAAAATAAATTTAGTTATTTATTTTTCATATGTTTGATCATTATTTTAATTAGCTGTAGGAATTAGTAAGCAACTATTGAGATTACTTTAAATGTAATCTATAATTTCAAATATGCTGTGAATTTTTCAAATATTTTTACAGTTGAAAGCATTCTTTACACTATGAAAAAGAGCCATTCTTTAAAAAAAGCAAAATCTCAAAACATCTATAAAAATCTTTATAAAAAGCTCTCATTCTGAAAGCTTTTATCATTTTAGAGTGTTGAAAAGTAGAAAAAAGAATTGTGTCAGATAATACTATAAAGTATGATCTAAATATAATTATGCTTATATAAAATTAGATGTCATCAGTGTATGAGTTACTAAATTGCTCCACCTGGAATTTAGAATCTATTTTAGCATAGTAAAACAACAATATTAAGAAGAACACAGCAGGATCTCAAAAGAAGTGTTAGCACTGAGTATTATTATGGCATTTATAGCCTGTGTGAAACAGCTTTTCATATGAACACTTATATCAGTCTTTGGTAAGAATTTACCTTTACTTAATCCAATACTTAGCCTTGGGAAATATTTAAAAGTAAGAACCTAAAAATCTCATTTCTTGATGTGATGCATGCCGTTCATTCATTAAACAAAATGACTATGCAATACTTAACTAAATTCTGTCAAATATGCTAAGCCTTTATACATATATCAAGGGCAATCCAAAGTGATCTGTAGAATCAACCAAACTACCTAAAATATAT